>JAPSES010000144.1:13264731-13279507 GCA_029822895.1 Maxillicosta whitleyi
CGACGCTCTTCCGATCTAAACATTTTTGCAGAAATTTATACCATTAGCTGTAACGATGGTCTGAAGGGTCCCCAAGGTTTAAATACTTGAAAATGATTGGTTTTCTCTCCACTATATCTTACACAATAGTACTGGAATGAAATGTATGCAAATGCAAATTTTAGTATCATCCTAGGGTTTATCATTATAAAGTGAGTTAAGAGACAGTCAACAACTCACAACAAAGGTCAATTACTCTAACCTACTGCTTTTAATCACTTACTCTTTCATCCAGTCAGTATTTGTTGGGAAAACTGATCAAAAGAATTCGACAAACAGTTCTCAAGTATGCAGGCTTGCTTTGAAGATCAATACTGCATCCCTATCAGTCAGTCAGGCTGAAGCAGTCTGGAAACACAAAGAATTCTCCTCATGTTGATCTCATGACAGTCCAACAGGAAACACAGCCACAAACTGCTTCTAGCTCTGAGCATTAGCAGAAATCCCACAGTCTTTCCTGGTGGAAAGGTGTGGGCTGTCATGGAACTTACCTGGGCGTGTCTTTTACGCACAGGTAATGTTTCGACACTGTTTTCTGACGCTGACTCGGTTGTTATTACTTTACCTGAGGACTACGCTTCAACAGAAGAGTGGAGGGATAAGACAGAGGATAACATTTTTTGGATAGTTTATGAAAAAAAGGTAAGTTTTCTTGTCATTTCTGGGTGGATATTAATGTTAGAATGTTACCAAAGAGCGGTGGCAGTATTGGCTTTGACATAGATAAGCTGGGTAAATGTCACAGAAGCTGGGTGCTTGGTAAAAAAAAAAAGAAAAAAAAAGAAAAAGCCCTTAACAATGTACTTTAAACCACATATTTTTTGACAAGACTGTGAATTAATTGGAGTAAATGATTCAAACTCTGTCTGTTCTACTTTATTGTATGTCCAGACTGTAGACTTTATTATGACACTGCTTTTTATGTGTTTTGACTGCCCTTAATAAGCCTTAAATAGCATTTCTATTGTCCAGTATAAGACTTCAAAGAAAGTGAATGTTTAATGAGTCGCTGAATAAAACTTTTGTTATTCTTTTGCCACCCTGTTCCAGTCTTTCCTGACAGCCCTCTGGACTTCAGCTCAACTGCAATCCAATCAAAACATATAATCATAACTGCAACACTTGAAAGTTTCACCACCGTGCCAAGATGTTCCACTGAGATCATGCCTATATCCAAAACCTGCTGAGAGGACCTTGTCACAAAATGCAACCAGGGCCCCCTCCTCCTCCTCCTCCACCACCTCCTCCTCCACCTCCACCACCTCCACCATTTCATGGCCCTGGTCTTTTTGCCAATGGGGAACGTAGGCGCTCTACGATGAGAAATTTCAACTGGGAAACTCTTCCAAAACACAGCGTGGTAGGAAAGCGTAACATCTGGACAGCTGATGCACCTGATGGGGGGTATGAGCTGGACACCGATCACATGGAGGAGCTGTTTAGCAAAAAGCAGAACCAGCAGCTGCTGAAGGCCCAGAAGCGCCACAGTCTCAGGGGCCTCCCAGTTTCTACCTCAGGGGGAGAATTTGTAAGTAAAAAAAAAAAAAGTGACACCTAAACCCCTCAAGTTTAGAGCAAAAACACTGAAATCTTTTGTATTATTGTGTGTGTGATCCTGTTTGTAGAGTTGCGTAATGAGATGTAGGAATTTGCTCTTTAGACTTGGATTGATTTGTTTCTTAGTATGAAGTTAAGGTAAACAAGAGGCACATTCACAGTATTTCCTTTTACTAACCAATAAACCATAAGGCATAAGGCAATAAAATATTCATAATATCTACAGTAAATATGGATTCCTCATTCCTTTATGCTGTATTGTATATACAGAACACAACAAAAAAAGCATTGTATTTGAGATAAATATATTTAGGTGCTCATAAAATGCATTTTTAAAATACAGATTTTTCGCTTGAAATAGCATAAAGGTCATTTATATGCACGTTGCATGAGGAGATAGTGATTTCAAAAAGCTTCAAAGTAATCCAATGTCTAAGAATCAATACATGGGTGGAGTCTGACTATTCATCACAATAGTGTTTGCTAAAGGTCGGTATTATGTCTTCCATCAGCAGTAGCCTGTTCATGTTGTGTATTCAAGCCTTTCACCCATTCATCTATAAGAGTTATTTAATCAGATGTTCTTACCCAAAACAAAGAAGTTAAATTTACTGTCTTTTTTTTTTTTTCGGTAGACAAGTATCCTTCGTTATCATTATTTTCATAGATTAACTGAGGTCAGACATTTGACGGGAATGAACTTTTACACCATTTCCAGAAATAGGCACTGGTTAAAAAAAGGTCAATAACAGAAAATGAAACGTTATCTTCATTGTTCTTGTCAGTAACTCTTCACCTTTGGAACGAACCATCAAACACATCTGTGACATAAAAGGCACACCTTCAACTAATAAAATAATATCTTAACAACTGACAACATGATTATATCCAGATCTGTTTCCAATTCTCTTTCCAGGTTTCCATCCTCAGCTCCAAGAGGAGTATGAACGTTGGAATTTTCCTAAAGCAGTTCAAGCGGTGAGTCAGCTGATCAAAGGTGTGATGGGTTCTGCCAGTAATCTCCTTGCGTTCTGGTGTAAAACAACATGGGATAGGACGGGCAGGCTAGTTTGCAACATGGTTGCCTCATGCACACATTTTCCAAAGTCAGCATGTCCAGGCAGGCTTGATTAATTATGTTCTACAGCACCAACAAGTTACTCTTCTCTGGTATCCGGTTGTGCAAGTAAGTATCAATACGTATGGCACTGTGAATGTATTCCCTGCAGCTGTTTGGCATATGCAAAGTATAAAAAGTACACACAAACAAATTACACCGGCAAAATAAAATGTCTACACTGAAAATTATGTGGAAAAACAACACTGGAAAAAAATCTAAATCTTGCCAAGTGTATTTTTCTCATTAAAATAATGAGAATATCACCTAAAGAGTAACTTTTCTGTGAGGTATAAGAGCTAATTTTTAGATCTTGACAATCTTATTACAATCTTATTACTTTTTACTTGTTTTTTTTTTTTGTTGCTTGAATTAACTAAAAAAAAAAATGTCTTGAATGAAGCAAAAGCAATCTGCCAATGGAACAAGTAAAAATTATCTTGGTAAAATGTCTTGAAATAAGGTTTTCGGGATCTAAAAATTAGTTATTAAAGCTCACTGAAAGGTTACTCTTAAAGTGATTTGAGTGATGAGATATTTTGACTAGAAATGAGAAAAATACAATTTGAAGGATTTAGATTTTTTTTCCAGTGAAGATAAAAAAAAAAATACCTTAGATTTGGAAGTGTTAGATTTTTTTCTTGTTTCAAGAGTTAATTTCATATTTTAAGTGTTCATACATATAGACATTCTTACTTCTAGATTTCATACTCTTAATGTGAAATTATCTTCCTGCATGGACAGACATTTCACTTGTTCTGAGTACCTTTTTCCTCACAGTTAGTGTTTTTGTCTTGTTTTTTTAGACACCCTTCATAATGCTTCCACCCACTGTCTCCCCAAACATGCCCTAATGTGTTTCAGATATTACACCTGTCCAAATATATAGAAGCATACTCATGTCCCGCATAGCCCGTTTTTCTTTTACTGTGCGTACAAATCTGAGGCGATGTTATTTCACTAAAGTATTTGAGCAGGTAGAGGCATGCTGTTGTGAGCAACCTGGGTTTTTTAAAGATGCAAAACCATGGTGTTAACACGGACACACATCCCACTACACATGTCCCAACCTCAACGGAAAATAATAAACATTAAGTCGTGACTAATCCTCTTAATTACGACTGTGTTTTCACCTCCATCTACAGGCCTGTAAGAGAAATAATTGAGGAAATTAAAGCAGGAAATGGTGTCAGTTTTGGATCTGGAAAAGTGAGAGAAATGTGCAAGCTGCTGCCAGATGAAGGGGAGGTATGTAACAGCTGCTGAGTTTGTAATGTGTGTAATGAAATATGTCATGACATTATTTAACTCACCCGAAACCCAATTAAACATTAAACTTTGTATTTTCATTGTCTTTGAATGCAGTTGAAACAGCTGAATAACTTTAAGGGGGACCACTCCACTTTACCTGAAGCAGATTTGTTCATGCTAACGCTGATCAAGATCCCCAGGTGAGCTACCCGAGTGTCATCCATACTTTACATACCTTCAATTTCAGCAGAATTTTACATAATGAACACTTTGTTTATTACAGTTATGAGGAGCGCCTCAGCTGTTTGATGCTCAAAGAAGAATTTTTCCCCCTTATGGATGAAATCAAAGAATTCATTGGCACTTTGATGGCAGCTGGCAAAGGTGAGGCTTGTTTTCTTGAACAATAAAGTGGAACAGAATGAGAAAACATGGCGTACAATTTATCAAATGTGTGTTCTTATAGAGCTGTTGGAGTGTGATCATCTCCATTCTGTCATTCGCCTGGTGCTAAAGACCGGAAATTACATGAATGCTGTGAGTGTCTAACATGTGATAATGGACCATTAATCAACCATGGCTTTTGTGCATCAATAAGTCTCGTTTCATTTCATCTAACCACAGGGTGGCTACGCTGGCAGCGCAATAGGCTTCCGCATGAGTTCTTTGTTGAAACTAGCAGATACAAAAGCAAACAAACCCGGAATGAATCTCATGCATTATGTTGTGATGGTAAGCAGCTTTCTACCTTTAATGTCAACATGTACATTTAATGTCTTGATTCTAAATATGTATATGTGTTTGCCACAGCAAGCACAGAGGGCTGATGAGGCCCTTCTTCAATTTCCAGAACAACTCAAACACATCGAAGCTGCAGCGAGGTAACCATTTTTACTTCACGGTCTGTGTTTTTTGCTGTCTTTTCATTGTGCTTGTGCCACTGTCACTGATGTTTTCCCACACGGTTTCAGAGTAAATAAAGATGAAATTCAGGCAGAGTTTCAAAGACAGGTAAAGAAAATAGAAGCAGCCAAAGAAGACTCTTTGAACCAGGAAGACCTAAAGACACAGATGGAGGATTTTCTAAAGGTGAGGAAGCCTTCTGCTGTTCCATCTCAGCCTGGTTTGTTTTGAATATGTTTCCTAATGTTCTCATTCTGGTTTCATTTAGGAGGCTGAGGTCTGCTTGACAGAGGTTGAAACTGATCTTCTAGAGCTGCATGCAGTAAGTGATGCTGTGGCTGAATACTTCTGTGAAAACCCAGAGAAGTTCAGACTGCAGGAGTGTTGCTCCATTTTCAACTCCTTCTGTGAAAAGTTTAAGCGAGCCATACAGGTAGAGTAAAGCCATGACCTGCATGCTTTCTTCAAATGGGTTGTAATGTGCTTTTTGAGTCAGGAATTGTTTAATTTTCTGCAGGAAAACAAAGCTCGAGAGATGGCAGAGGTCAAACGAAGACATGCTGAGAGACTGCAGAATGCTGCCAAGCGCAGATCCACCGCTACGTGTTCTAGCAGAGACAAAGAAATGGAGGGTATTGCATTAGAGTCTATTCTTCAGAACTTTGCCTCCAGACGGGTTTCCAGGAGGAGGCCTGGAAGACCCTCATCCACTCAAGGAACCCCACCAGGTGGTACCCCCAACAACGGGAGCCTGGTAGAAATTACCTTTCAGGCAAACCTCCCCAGTGATAATCAAAGTCGAGGAGGCTCTTTGAGGGCGAGGGAGTTGGTTATGAAAGAATGGAATTCAGCCGTTGAACTCACCAACAGCTCCACCCCTGAGAAAACCCAGAACAATAATGAGGACAACAATGCAGTAGTTAGTGTTCTATGTGAAGAGATGAAACCTCTAAAAAAAGAGGATTTTAATGGATTTACAGGCCCCGCCAACAGGACCACTAGTATTTCCTCTACAGGCCGAGAAGTCTCAGCCACTGAGGATATCGAGGAAGACGTGAAGGATAATAATGAGGAAGAGGCACAGAAGTTGCGTGAAGCATCTAAAAAGATTTTGCGTTTCCAAAACAGCCGTAGCAGTGGCTCATCTGTGGACCAATGTCTGGAAAACCAGAAATCTCCCAACGTGAATCGGTCTATTAGACGTCAACACACCTTTGACGAGGAGACACAGAGGTATCCTGGAGACCCAACTAATGAGGACTTGGTTAGATTTTTACTCAGTCCTCAGTCTCCCTCAAAACGCAACCTTGGTCGCCGCCATACTCTACCAACTAAAGTTCCTAAAACTGAGGAGGAAGAAGATAATGTATGGACTCCACCTCCAATCAGAACTCCTAAAAATGCAACAGGTGACATGTCAACAAAGGATGGTGGACACAGTTCTTCAAAACAGGTGTTCGACTTCACTGATATACCTCATCATTTAGCAAAATCAAGTGAACGTGCAGTAAAAACATCAGAGAACAAAATCACTCCCAATATTACCCGTGCTGAAGACGAACCCATGGAACAAAACCAAGCAAGCACATCTACAGATGCCACAGACAACCGAAGAAATAGTGAAAATATTCCTCCTAAGAGTTTGTGGAATAAGACTGAAACCTCTGCGTTTTTAAACTTTTTTAAACGTCTCGGAGATATGAGCAAGTTTTCGAGTAAAGACCCCGTCCAAAAGGGCACTGGTGTGTAGACCTTGAAAGAATAGAGATATGACCATGGTGTTGATCTTATTTGATGGTGAAACCTTTCGGTTTATGTGTAAATGATACTGTGGCGAGACAAGAGACAGCTATGAGAATGTTATAAGGAAGTGTTCTATTGTTGAAGGCCTTTTTGTAAGTTTGTGCCACTAGATGGCAGCATTTGATAATGACATGGCAAATGGAAAGTATGGATGTTTTTCACGTGCAAAGCTATGAAAACAAAAGAATTTGGGTCTCACTCATTGTGAACAGTTTCATTTTGATATCCATCTCTGCTAATATGCGTAGATTATAATATAAGAGAACTATTCACATGAGGATTTGAGCATTGTCCTCACACAGCTGGGTTAATAATCCCAGTATGTGTATTTTTTTTATCTGGAGGAAAATGCAGAAAGACATGTTTTGGCTGTAGAATGGAAGGATGGAAGTTGATAGAGAGTCTGAGAGATGTGAGGAATTGTCAGTGATAACAGGATGTGTCTGATGGTTATTTTTGATACGTAGATGCTTCTATACTTGGACACAGTACTATTACTTATCTGATATAAAAAGGATGATATTGTGTTTTCTGTATCTTTGTGTTTCTCCTTTGTTGGCAGTGAAGCACATCACAAATGCAGGTTACGAAGGCTTTCAGGGTCTTACTCAATCCAGCCATTGTTTTGGACCTAAATGGGTCAGTGTTACAAAGGCAGCTTGTATCGGAGCTGCACCATGGACAGTTTGTAGCAAAGTGATCTCAAATTAACTTGAGAAGAACTTAGTGTGGTAGAACACTCAGTGCCTGGTCACCTATTCTAATGGAAAGTACCAGGTTTCCGGTGCTTGCTCTTGCATTAATGATGGGTTTACAAACCTGGAGCAGAAACAAAAACTTTCCTAGTGACTTTAACTGATGGACCATGTTCTGTTGTACAACTGAGATATTACAAGTAAAATCATGTCCAGTTTGCAATTGTCTTTATATACAATGTAGACAAAAATTACAGTAATTGATGTTTTTTTATTATTATTTTTTTTTTTTAGGTCTTTCTGTGACCAATAATTAATGGGACTGATGGTAGATTGAAATATATTAGAAGTATTGTACAGTTAAAAAAAAAAAGAAATCACATGTAGAATATTTATAATGTATTATTAATATATTATTATTACTAACATGTATTATATGGATTATGGACAACAATGTCTGAGTCAAAAAATGTTGAATGTTCTTGCCTATTAATCATTTTGACAGGGCAAATTTGTGTTAAGATATGATGTATAAAAACTCAAAACTGCTATTTGTATTTTAATTACAAATTACTTTAACATGCAGCATATCCATGTAACTGCCTCTTTTGTTTGACAATAAAAGAGGGAATATGAAAGGAATGAGATGCTTTTCTTATTTGTGTTACAGAATGAGTCAAAGATCATTACGATGCCACACTAATAGCTACTGTATGTATATATATTGTTATATGAATATACTGTGTAATATTTTCAAAGTATGAATTAAGTCATGGATAATTAATTCATTTTTACTTAGAAAAAAACATAATACAAATCTGTTCAATACATTATCAAGAATAGCTTAATTAACTGAAAATGTCATCTTTCCTCAGTGCATCATGTTTTTTGTTTCACTGTATGAGTGTATGTAGGAGTTTCTCTTTGTTGCTTATGATCGTCTGTGCTGCTCAGACGGTGTCACTCCTGGCAGTTACTGTATGTATTGTATGACCTGCACACTGCTGTTGCTGCTGCTGCTGTGAGACTGCAGCAGCCATCTTGACTTAACTACGATGGAAGCAGTCTCCATGGCAACTCCACATTGCAGAATAAACCCAGAGATGACTGTGTTTGCCCCACACCCCAAACCCCACCCCCAACAAACACCCTGCCGCACCAGCACATTCAACCACATTACAACACAGTGGCGTACGTCCGTGCCTTCCTCCCTTTCATTAGCATCTGCCCAGTGCATCTTTATATCCACCCCCCCACTCTGTTACGTATAATGTTGTACTTCGCTTGCATTCTCCTTCTACAAATACCACTTTTTTTTAGATTCTTAAGTGGACATTTCCCATCTGAAGTGCTATTACACATCCCTGACTCATCAAGTGCCGTGACCCCGATTCTGATTCCACCGTCCTACTCCCCCCCCATTTTATTAAATCACCCACAGCTGGACAACATGCACTCCCAGGCTGCACAGTCCCATTTCTCTACCCTCCTCTGCAACCTCTCATTTCTCTCCCATCATACATGTAACACAGTAATTAACAATTTTCTGTATACACTTAAAGATGCAGACATTATGGCCTCATGAATCAATCTTTGGTAAGACATAACAGGTATTTTACAGCCGTAAAACACTGCAGGTTTGGGAGTTTCTACCTAAGTGTTCTAATTATTCTTTGCTTGTTTACTGTTTATTTCAGACAGTAACAGTAGTAACAATAGTCACATCTGAGCGGGGATAGGAAGAAGTCTATGCTTATATGGCCCCTACCCCCATTCAAATCACAATAATTATTATAATTTCTTATTATTATTGCCATGATCATGTTTTATCCTTACAACCCTGTCATTGTTTACAAGGTAATAATTCACTTTAAATTTAATGAACTGCATCCTTTGTCCTTTTAAGGGAACTAGGCGGTATCCACAGAAAGCCAAACCCCTTTGCACCAGACACTCACTGTACCCCTCAGTCACTTCTTGAGATTTCCACTCTTTCACATATCCCCACCCCCCTCCATATGCTATTGGATTTTCTAGCTCCTCCCACCAAACCATCTGACCAATGCTGCCTGTAAACCACTCCCCTAATCTCCTCCTTTCCCTTCTCTTCTTCCTTACTGTCCCCTTCTTCTCCCAGACAGACCCTGCCCTTTCCTTTCAGTCTCCCGGTCTGTGTGGATTCTGTCGTGGAAGATAGAGACACTGACAATGGGAAGCTTTCTCTACAGCCTGCAATGCTGACACTCCACTCCCTTTTGCTGGGAATTCATGTGAGTACATTCTAGGCGTTAACTCCTTTAAGGTAGCCTATTGTGTTTCTGCTGTCTCATTTTGTTTGCTCCGTTATATAGAATCCTAAACAATATAATGACTGTAATAGGAGCAGATGAATAATTGATGTCTCCATCCCATCCAGCATCTGTGCATTTGTAAATCACAGTGGGGTTGTATCCATTACTATGATGTCCACTCTTTGACATGATTAGCATTCAGCAGGCATGGGGATCATAATAGACAAAGCTTTTATTTTAGCCTGATGTAAAAGCAAGTGTTTTATGTATACCTCTAAACTGCTCTAATTCTATGTGGCTTCCTCAACCAGCCCACACACTTCTCCATTTTAGCTCCTAGGCGGCCCTGCCTGCCAGCTTTGTAGCAGGTGGGCATCTCTGCTGCAGTCTGAGGGCTGGGTTCTATAATCAAGCATACATGCTCTTTTGTTTAGAGGATTAGTGATCTTTCATGTGCTTTCTGAATCTGAATTCGTGTGGTATAAGCTGCTGGGGAACTATGTGACACACATGTGAATCAGCGTGTTGTGTGCTTATGTCACTGTGTGACTCCTAGTGTGGCATTGTGATGCAGCAACAGTAATAGCCAATGCATCATTTTCCCACTTTGGGCTGTGTGAGAGCAGACGGTTCAGTAATTCCATATTGATTGGTCTTTTGTTCTTCGGGATGGCTTGTTTTTATGTGCAAATCTATAAATTCACATGTTTGATCAGTGCAGTTGGTCTGACTGCTGTGTTTCTGCACTGGTTCACAGTCAGGTTGCAGACAGTCCTGGATGCTGTGCCTAAGGGCTACATAAGTACCTCTGAGATTCAGAGTTGCATTCATTATGTTTGCATTAGTTTGGTGCTCTTAAATTATGCCGGTGTTCAGGAAGAGAAAGCCAACAGCGTATACAGGGGAATAACTTGCTACTGTGCATTTCAGGATACAAGGAATAGTTTCACGTATCTTTGTAAATCTTGAACTAATTTCCAAGAATTTTCCCATGAACACTAGAGTTAAAACTGTAGCTTGGAAGAAACTTGATACAACCTTTGCATACTACCCTGATCAACAGAAGACATGTGGGAGTAAGAAAGATACAGTTCAACTCTAATTCTCTCTGCACCTACTGAAAACAGCATGGTTTCAGCGTTCAGTCATTTAAAAGGCCTGATCTCTGTTATATTAACCTCATTAAAATGAGGCTTATGACAGATTGGAGCTTTTTCATAACCCGTGTGTTAAAGTTAGATTAAGTTATATGACATCAATCATGCTGATTTTTAACAATTGTTGTTCTATTAACGCATTATAATTGTTTTCAGGTTTTACCCTTTTCATTAGATTCAGCACTTTTTTCAGTGCAACATACTTTTACAATCTCACACAAGTACATTTATTAGTTGAATATGCAGTTACTGCTTTATATGATCATGATAATGTCCATAATAGCCTATAGATTATGGTTTTTATAAAAAAGAAAAGCCACAAAAACACCCAAATGCTATTGTAATATTTCGGAAATAATATAGTCCAAATATGTTTGAAGAGTCAGCAGTGTTAGGTTAAGTGTAAACTACCTGATGCAGTGACTACAGAGAAGACAAGTCTCTGTCCATTTAAAGGCTCATATTTATGCCTTTAGAGGTTTGGCAGAACAAGACACTAATGAACACAAGGTAACCTGACCTGGAGAGTTAGTACCTTTTGTCACATTGTAAAATCCTGAACATTACATTTTTTATAACTTAGAACAAATTCCTCATGGCCACTTGCAATCACATCAACTACCTAAAAGTGGGGCAGTTTTCAGGGGAAAACACATACAAGTCAGTATGTGGCTATCTTAGTCATCTTATGACACACCACGCTCAGTGTGTTGCTCTTACTGCAGGTGGATAAGGGTCGCAGCCAGGGGCCTGTGTTCAGGCATGGATTGACCTTTAACTAAATCTGCAGTGCATGTTGTGCCTGCAGACACTCTGCCTGCATGCCGCATTGTTTTCTGCCAGCCGTTGTGAATGTAGACTCACAGGGAGAAAGACAGATGTCTCTTCAACCCTCTTGTCGTGTGAGTGTTGATTAAAAACATCACTTAAGACTACATGTGATGTGATTTAGTCACCTCTCTCAGATAATATCAGTCTAATGTGTGCACATGGTGATCAAGATGATAAACACTGAGGATATTTATTGTTTAAAGTAGAGTAATTAATTACACAGCACATTTCTGCAGTTTCTCCTACCAATGCACAGAACGTTAACACATTTCAATTAACATTTGTTCAATATGCAGATGTATTCCTGCATACTCACACTTACAAATACAACATATAGAAGCAGAAGAACTGAGCCTACTGATTGGATAAAATGCACGATAGAAGGAACAGCAGATATTCAGATACTGTATAAATCTTTACGTCATGTCCACAGAATGTTTTTTATTTACAGTATGCCAAGTCTTTTGTCCTCAGACAGAAACTGATGCATTGAGACAGATTCCTTCATCTGATGCAGTGAACTGTAAGGGGAGCTTGTTAGTTTGAGAAGCAGCGATTTCTGTGTTGTACGAATAATGACTGATGAGTCATCACAAAGCTAGGTGCCCTTACTGGCCCCATGACATCCCCTTTCCTTCTCCAAAACAGCACTCAGACTGCAGCAGAGATGTCACAGGTATTTTTAGATATCAGATTCTGTGGACGTCTCATTCTCAGGTTTACATTTGTTCAGTTATCATAAACAACATGTGGGTTTTTTGGGTTGTTTTTGTCATAACTACAGTTACATCCTGATCACTTATGAGAGTACACCCAGAATATATGCATCATTTACACTAATGCACAATGATTTCCTGTGGTAAGATGTACCCACAGTAAGATACCATGTGTTTCTGTCATGCTTAACTCTATCTTATCATGTTGTTGCTTTTAAATATGCAGACATTAGTGTATTATACTTCACATACTCCTTTAAAACGTAATATACTTCATGTGTAATGTTTAGTTTAGTCAGGATAGAGCTAGTGTACCTCCGAACAATTGCTGAATGATGACACATGCGCAGGGACACAACAGATGTGGATGGAAATATAAACTACTGTCTATTTTTAGCACAATCTTGACAGCACATCATTGAGGGCCAACACTTCCTACTTGAGGTTATTTAGGCTTTTGTCTATGTTTACCAGCCCATCAAATTGGCTCCTGAAATAAATGCTTAGAAGACTGAAGTTGTTTAATGTGGAGTCCTTTTGGCTTTAAAAACACAGGAGTCATAATCAAGAACACGAAGAAAGTTTCAGAATACAGTTCAAGGAACTGATGCTCGCCTCTTATTCAAACAAAGTAGGAGGGAAGGAAGAGAAAAATACTTTTATGGGCATAGAAGTGCAAACATCCTGGAGTTCTGAATAGTCATATCTGTGGAATGGTATTAACAGTGTATAAATACCGGAAAGTTTTGTACTTTTTCAGCCTTTGGTTAAATTCAGTGTCTTCAAAATGCTGAATAAAGTAGAGAATGTTCTTGACAAGTTGATGTGTTAGGCTATTACTTATGTATTATAGAACACAGACCATCTTTAGAGAGTTGATTTTCAGACAAGTGTCTACAGCAAAAACAAACGCAAGGCAACTGTTGTGGAAGAGGTGAAACGCAGGCCATGGCTTCCTGCCCTCATGCAGCAGAAGGAATCCAAGCAGATTAAACGCAGAGCAATGTTTTCTCTGACTGTCAGCTCATGTTGCTGGAATCCAATTAAATTATTTATATAAACTGTCCCTGCTTTCAGGAGAACCTTGTTTAGCACACAAACACACGACTCACTTCTAGCGTGGAGTTCTTACAAACACTCGTCTGTAGATGAGTAATGGCCGCCATCGCCACTAGGTCAAGTTTACGCGACGTGTGTTTTAAGTCAGATTTGAGGTGACTTGGCACGGTGGCGTCATCAGGCTGGGAGACGCTTTAATCCAGATGGCAGACGGGGCCTGACCCTGCAGGAGGACATTAAGCCACTTAAGGATAAATCAGTGTGAGAGTGACAAATGTGCTGTATAGTCAAATTCATATTCTGTAGCTTTTTGTGCAGGTGCCCACTTTGACAGATATAGTGAAAAAACATTGTTGTATACCAAGTGGGATAATACATCATCTGTGCAAAGTGCTGATTGTGCAAGTTCCTCTGATGAAGCTTTGAAGAGTGCATTCAGTCACATACTGTCTGCAACATGACAGTATAATGGAGATTTAGGCCTTTAGTCTGTTCTCTAAGTAAGGCTGGTATTTATTCAAGAGCCGTTCATGTTTTAAGTAATGGTTTCGTTTGTAATAGCTTAAGTTTTTCCGATTTTTGCACTATATGGGTTTGTTTTAAAGTTTTGCTCATATTTGGTACCCTATATTTTCTCTTATCTTTTATTTGATGCATGCACTAAATAAAAAAGGCCTGTACAAAATAACAACAAAACTCATTATTGGGTTAAATGTCTTATTATAAGTGAAATTAGTTGGCTGTACAGTAAGAAAACTGCACATATCAAGTTTTCTACAAACAAGATAATATTACCTAAGGATGATAGAATGCTAAAATTCTTATACTGTACTTGTTTCAAGTCTTCAAAATAAGATTTTATTTGAACTATTATATATAATGACTCAGGGCTGGGCGATAAAACGTTAAATATCGCGATATAACTTTGCCTCGATAGAAATATGAGATATGCTCATAACAGTTTCAGTAGCCTTCGTTCATGTTTTGACAGACGTAAGAACAACCAATAACAGTTAAGCAGCGCCTCACCGGACCAATCACGCTAGAGCCACAGCAAGTTAGGTTGGTGCACACCGCACATTATGAGCCGCAACAGCACACATGCTAATGTTTGGTGACCGGGTTACTGAAAAGTACGGGTGGGATAGGACCCGGGAGTCCGACGTTAAACGCATGGTAAATATAATTTTCAGGTTACGGCAGTTATGGAACAACACCCCCCCACCACCACTTCACACACATAGATACATACACACAAATACATTGATACATACATACATATACATACATACATATACATAAATAAAGTGAAAATGGTCTGTTTTGTTTCTGTTTCAAACTTGAAATCTTTTACCTG
>JAPSES010000144.1:13280995-13293452 GCA_029822895.1 Maxillicosta whitleyi
CTGAGCTGGAATGCCATTGTTAGAGCTCGCTGCGCTGTGTTGCAGAGTAGGACAGCTGCTTCTGAGGGCTGAGCGCTCGTGAGACACGCAACCCGGCTCGCTGCTCATCTCCCCACAGACAGACAGACAGACAGACAGACAGACAGACAGGTGGTGCCTGAACTCAGCCAGCTGGAAGTCAAAGGAAGGAACTAGGAGGAATTTGGGGAGTGGCTTCATAAAGCTTCCTCTTTCCTCTCCTTACTCTCAAAGAAAACGGGCCTTGTATATTTTCTAAGATGGAAAAACAAAAGCTTTATTTTTTGAGGCTCGGTAATGTACAGGCCTTATGATTACTTCCATGTTAGGTCAGACTGAAAGAGCACTTGTTCAGACATAACCTTGAAGTAATCCTTTTCATAGCACTGTGGATGAAAAGATGATGTAAATTGGGAGAATTCTATAATCATGTGGCTGTGGCGCATAAAGACGTGATAGATGAGAGGACGTTGGTTTTCCAGGGACGGACTAGACTTGAAATTAACAGCTAGACTTTCTTACTGAGTGTATATAGTACTTAATGTATATTTTGTTTTGATTGCAGTAAATATATTGTATTTTACATGTGCTAGTCCATATTATTAGGCTCAGTTTGCCTGGATTCTCAGCTGCATGAATCCAAAAACCCCCCAAAGTGTTTTGTGTTTTTGTGGAGCGAGGGCAGAAGGTTAGACTTGCTTTCTTTTGCTTTTTCCATTTGTTTCCTTTTCAGCTTAGATAAGTGTGAGTTCAAGTCGTTCAACATGTCAGTGGTATTCCAAAACTAGGATTAATGATTTTCCTGTCTTTGTGGTTTATCTGCAACTGTAAAACCTATACTTAAAGCAAGCAGAGGTTGCATTTTTTTTTAATTTATTTATTTATTTTTTTGGTTTTTGTCCAGTGGATTTACTATAATTGCAGATATTTGTTTCCACATTAAAAATTGATGATTAACACAATGTGCTGCAGATCAGCTTCCTGTGGAATTGGTGCTATGTATGAAATCACCTAAATCTCAGAGAGCAAAAAGAAAGGCTTTGCATTTGAGAAGCAGCTAAACATTCAGGATATTAAATAAAACGAAGCTTCCTTTCATCATCAGAATATAATCAGGCAAGAGATTGGCAACTCCTGGTATAAAAAACGAATTAAAAACAGCACATACTAGTGTAAAGACTTGAAAATTGGTCAACAAAGAGAGATTTTTCAGCCTTTATGCTTTGATATTTCCTGTTTTTTTGACTGAAATAACACGTTTGCCTTTGCTTTTGTTTTACGTGTATCCTGTCATTGCTGATAAAACACGGGCTCCATCAACATTGGACACAAGTACTTGACAACTTTCCATCCGACTGACATGAAATCTAACTGAACTGGATGGAGAGGTTTATATAAGGAAAAGAATGATACTGTTCCAACGGTATTTGGAGGATTTTTGCACAGCATAGTTCAGTAATAACAACATGAGTAGCCATCCAATAACACAAAGTTTTAGTAAAAATAAACACGTTTAGGTATAACTGAAGTCATCATAATAGTCATAAAATATAAGCAAGCGATTGTTGACCACTTTTAAGTTGTGTGTCTGTGTTTTGCCGATCGTGTAGGCTAATCCTTTATGTGATTATGTACAATACGACAGATGTACAACATGTCACTGGCACAATGAGATAATCTGCGTTTGACCCAGTGATATAATTTCATCTAACAGTAATTATGCCAGAGGTACATGAAGCCAACACTGAATGATCTAGTCTGGAATACAACATAATGTGCATGTATAGAGAAAATATAGCAAATTATAGAAATATAGATAACTAGATACATAAAGTGATAGATAAAATTGCAAATGATTCAGTTTTTATCAAGATAAAAAAATAAAAAAAACTTGGATTTAGAAGTGTTAGATAATTTATCTTATTTTAAGAGATCATTTATTTTATTATTATTATTATTATTAATAATCAGTTTTATTTACAAAATCACAACATCAAGAAACTACAAGTTAATAGAAATGGAAAAAAAGCAAAAACTACAAACAAAATAGCCACAAGGTAAAACAAAAAACCCTGATAAATAGACAAGGATCAAGACAACAGACAAAAATCATGAAAAAAAAAAAAGTTAAATTCTTATTTTAAGTGTTCATACATCTACAGACATACCAACAAAGTAAAATTATCTTGCTGCATGGTCAGATAATTTCATTTAATTCATTTCTGAGTAGCTTTTCCTCAGATTTAGTGTTTTTATGTCATTTTACACCACAGGTGTCAAACATGCGGCCCGGGGACCAAATCCAGCCCGCCAAAGGGTCCAATCTGGCCCTTGAAATGAATGTATGAAATGTAAAAATAGATATTAAGATATTAATCATTTTAGCCCAGGTTCCACATTCAGACCAATCTGATCTGAAGTGGGTCAGATCAGTCAAATACCATCATAAAAACCCATAAATACTCACAACTCCAATTTTTTCTCTTAGTAAATGTAAATATTTTCACATATTGACACTAAAACAAAGTATAATTTTACAAAAAATGTAAATAATAATAATAATAAAACAAATATAAAGAAACTGAAATATTTTAAGAAAAGTAAACGCAATTTTAACAATATTCTTCCTGTTACTAGCCTAAATGTTTTGTAGGTCCACTGTGTCTGTAAGTTATAATGAACATGTGAAAATGATAAACTGAAGCATAAAATTTTCAAAATTACACTTATTATTATTATTATTATTATTATTATTATTTATTTTTTACAGTTTGTTCATGTTATTCACGTTGTTTCAAAGAATGGTTTGTAGATGTAAACATTTTCATTGTTTAATTTTACTTTTTTCACTCTAAAGCATAGAGAAAAGTTTGGCGTTGACAATATTATTATTATTATTATTATTATTATTATTATTTCACTGGTCCGGCCCACTTCAGACCAAATTTAGTTGAATGTGGCCCCTGAACATGAGTCTGACACCCCTGTTTTAGACACTGCTTTTTTTTTTTTTTTGCTGTGCACTCACAGATGCATTGGAAATAGATAAACATATCCACACACACAGGTTGACGGATTAATATTAAACACAAAATCCACCACAGCATTTTTGTTAGAGTGTATTTGTAGACAGATACTGTACTTCTAATTCTATTGTAAACACAGACTTCTTGGCTCCTACGCTGCATATTCGACAGCACTTCTGCCCTGTGGTATAAGTCACATGTATTAATACTTTTTTATACTACATTAGCTTGATTAACATTATAAATTCGAACAACCTCAGGCTAAGTTGGCATTTGTGAGAATTAAGACTCATAGTACTGACACGGTTTTAATAAACGAACGAGAAACTATAAAATCTTGGTAGATAACTCGACTCCGCTGCAGATGAGGTTTGTAAAGCCACCAGCTTTCTGACTCATTTTCCCCTTCTGCTCAGACTGCCGATAAGTAAACACACCCTCCTCGACACGGCGTGAATGCTTCCTCATACCGCTCTTGACCTCTGTCCTGTTTCTTTCATGCTGTGTGTGCAGGTTAAGCGGCTCCTGTCCTGTGTTGAATGTCCGTCACTATGGCCAAGCGTGAGACTGGCAGCACCAGCCCCGTGGTCCGGCAGATAGACAAGCAGTTCCTGGTCTGCAGCATCTGTCTGGACCATTATCACAATCCTAAGGTCCTGCCCTGTCTGCACACCTTCTGTGAGAAGTAAGCCTCGGATCACTCCATCATTCATAACCGGTGTTTAGTAGAAACTTCACATTTTAACCTTTAAAGACCCGTTTTGAACTGTGTTCGTCATGACTCATGGATTCATTTTTTTTTCTTTGTCTAACTTTTCCAAGTGATTTATCTCTATTGTGCATTTTTTTTCCATGAAAAGCAAGTATTTTCCTATATTTACTTATCATGTAGATGTCCATAAAACCTCAGCCGGTTCAAAGGTTAAAATATCAGGACACAGAAAATTGACAAAAATTGAGTTTTTCAACAAAATACAGGAATGAAGAAAAAAAAAAAACAAGCATGTGCAAACGCTGTTACTTATCAAATTCCAGGTTTTTTTTATTGATGATGTTTGCACGTTCACTACAGTGAACATCTAAATATGGAAATAGCTCTAAACTGTATTTTACTTGAATTATTTCATTAAATTACTGAAATATTTTAGATGAGTAGATGTTTTTGGTTTCTGGCAGCTGTTTAAATTTTTGGGGGTTAACTGTCTGTGGAAAAATTAAATAAGTATCTTCCTTAGATACAAATATGACAAATATGATTTCTCTCATCTCCAGCTTAGTCCTACTCCTTTGTCCCCCTGCATGTGAAAACTACATCACTTTAAATGTTGTTTATGACAACAACAAAGAATCATTTTCCTTTTTGAGCTAATTAAAAAAATAAAAAACTTGTCACAAAAATGAAAATATGACTTCTAAGCTCATGAAAAGTTGACTTTTTTTTTATTATGCTACAAAGATACATAGCATTACTTAACAACATATGGAGCACCACACACAAATAAAGCAGTAATATCAATAAACACATAAGTAAAACACAACTGTCCTGTGTGCATTTTGCTCTAGATACATTTTACTAACAATAGTATACATCAGTTTTACATACTATATTATCATTGTAGCATTTACACATTGTGACCCGTAAAGACCCAGTTACTTTTGTGGCAGTTCCAAAACATTTTTTGTCACTATATTTAACTTTTCTTAAGTGATTGAAGTAATCATCACTTATAACATTATCTTCTGTATTTTGCTTTATTTCCCCTGTGAAAATCTGGTATTTTTCTGTATTTAATTTACTGATCATGTAGATGTAGAAAGCTTAGATTAACATTTAGGGTTATTATATAACAAACAGAGAAAGCTGAAGAAAAAAAAATGACATTTTCAGTCAAATATAATCATTCACTGAACATAAAATAAAATGTTTCCATCCACTGTCGTTGATCCAACTCCATGGGTTTTACTGGTGAATCAATGTTGTAGAAGATGATGGTGTTTCCATGGTAACTACAGAGCCTCTGAACATCCATATATGATGACCATGAAAAGATGACAAACTGTATTTTACACCAGTTATTTACATGTATTGAGAGGATTAATGGATCAGCAGGCAATTAACATTTTATCAGTAAATTATTTTGGTTGCTTGGTTTGGTGGATGTTTGGGTCTTTATGGGTTAAATCATGTTTATTATATTAACGCTGCTGCAAATAGGATGGTAGCACATGACAGATTATGTAAGACAATAATGAGAGTAAAAATCTAAACTGTTAAATAAAATAAAAAGTACAACTCTGGCACTCTCAGAACCACAGCCCCTGAAGTTCAAGTACCACTGAGGCAAAACACTCACACTAAATTAATAAATTAACCCATAAACACTCAAACATACATGTGTGACCAAAATCATCTACTGATCTAAAATATTTAATACTTGTTGATAAATGAATTCTACCAGTTCATGTAAATAATTGGTGTAAAATACACTGTCATCTTTCCATGCTCATCAGATATGATCCATTTGGACATTCAGAAGCATTGTAGTTGGAAACACTGTTATTTTCTTTAACATCAATTCACCAGTAAAAGCCATGGAGTTGGTTCAATGACAGTGGATGGAGACATGTTCATTTAATGATATATTTTGATGAAAATGTTAGTTTTATTCAGTTTTCTCAGTTTTTGACGTATTAACCGTCACTTTTAATCTAAACTTTTATGAACACTTGCATGATAAGACCATTAAATATTGGAAAATACCAAATTTTTACTGGAAAAATGCTAAATACAAAGAATTATTTTTTGATAAATGGTGACATCAGTTAATAAAGGCTCAATATAGAGAAAAAAAAATAAAACATTTGGTACCTACCAGAAAAGTAGCACTGTGTCTTTAAGGGCTAAAATCATCTTTATTTAATTTATCAAAGTCTATCATATGCCAATGCCATCAAGAGAGAGAGAGAAAAAAAAAAACACATTTCTAAACAAAGCTCAATTCAGTCCATTTTGATTTGATTATCTAAAGTCAGTATGCATCTAGAAATGTGATTATGTCAAACTAATCACAAGAAAGTTTCATGCACAGTTGAATGATTTTCTTAGCTGTAATAAGAGTAATGTGCAGCTCTCAGATATCCCACCGTTTATGATGGGGATTCTCTCATCATTTTGGCCTCTGCATGATGTAATGCACAAAACTCTTAAAGTTTGGCCACAGGAAAAAAGACAGCATTCGCACTGGCAGCGCTCTGTTGGCAGCAAGCGCTAATTTCCACAAATCTGCTGCTCTCACATGGGACAGATGGAGCAGTTTGTTCTATCGCACCACAATCCATGTCAACTCTGAGGAAGTCTAAAGGAAACGCGCAGACTTTTTCCCATGTCACCTCAAAAGCAGTTACTATATGGCAGCCGTATTCACTTTTCCTCTTTCACATGGTGTCTTTGCAGATGTCTACAGAACTACATCCCTCCTCAGTCTTTGACGCTGTCCTGCCCAGTTTGCAGACAGACTTCTATTTTGCCAGAAAAGGGTGTGGCCGCCCTTCAGAACAACTTCTTCATCACAAACCTGATGGAGGTGTTACAGCGAGACCCGGAGTGTAGCCGACCTGAAGCGTGCAATGTTCTGGAGTCAGCAGGTGCCGCTATCGCCTGTCAGCCCCTTTCCTGCCCCAATCATGAGGGCAAGGTAAGCTTTAACGATCATGTGACAGAGTCTTATCGTAGGTTACACTCATCAACCATAAGCTCATGGTGACAGTATACACTGTTAGTAGTACATATCATGTTATGTATGATTCTTTGTTTTATAGATCATTTATTGAGTCCATATCTTTCATTAGCTGGTTTGCATCTATCAATCAGAATAAAAATTAGATGTAAAATCATTGGTACTCTTTCAGAACTGTACAATGATTTAGGTGTCAAAGAATGCAGCCCACCCTCTGCATTCTGAATTTCATTTCCTGCTCTGTTTCAGATAACTATCAGCCAAAACCAACGTTCATACACATTTTTCAAGATCAAATTCAAGCACTTTTCAAGCGCTTTTCAGTACATTTTCACTGGGGTAAAACGCATATCTACAGGAAAAAATATACTTTGTATTTTTATCATAATGATCTATATGGAAGAGGATTAAGGCAAGGTCCAATATATATACAGTATATATTTATATATAGATTATTATTCTTAGTCAGAATTCTAACTTTTTTCTCAGTATTCTGAAAAAAAAACCCAAACATTTCTCATCTTCAAGGACAGTGTCACTTTTGCTTCATAGCATACAGGAGATGTACAGCAGGCTGACACAATGATGGATTTAAGGGACTTTTCACGCATCTGAGGGGTTCCAGTAAAAGTCATTTCACTGTTAGATGTGCAAAAGGATGGGGAACAGATAACAGAGGCCTTTTCTCCAAATTTATATACACAAGTTTCAAAACATAACATTAACTCAACTTTTGGTCAACTGAGAAAAAAAGTCAAAATTCTGAGATTAAAGTCAGAATTCAGTGTTTTTTTCTCAGAATTCTGACTATTTTTCTCATAATAATAATAAAAAATTATACTGCACCTTGATTTTTTTCCCAGTGGCCCTAATACTGTTCTGTAGATATATATTTTATTATAATTTGGTTTCATATTACCAACACTTTGTTCCAGCCACTTGGTGTTCCTCAGACACACTTGCACCAACCCAAAGTTGAAGATAAAACTGTACCTGGAATCAACCTGAGAAAACCTGACCATTTTTTTGACATAAAGTTTTATTGTATTTTTAAATGTGTCATCTCTTTGTACGCAGCGTTGTCTTGCCAACTAAAAATAACTGAATAAATCACACCACAGTTAGAATTGCAAACATTTTCAAGCACAACATTGAAATTCAAGCAATTTTCACCCTTGAAAACTCCGATATGAACTCTGCAAAACCACAAATACAAGTGTTGAATCTTTTGCACATGCTTGAATTTAGTAAAATACAGAAATACTTCTATGTTGCACTGTCTCACGCTCTACTCTGCCATCTGCAGGTGATGGAGTTTTACTGCGAGTCATGTGAAACGGCCATGTGTCTAGAGTGCACAGAAGGAGAGCATAGAGAACATGTGACAGTTCCTCTGAGAGACGTGCTGGAACAACACAAATCAGCGCTGAAAAATCAGCTGGACACTGTACGCAACAGGTACGGGCTTAAGCGTTCCGGTCCATAATGACTAGAATGACTGCTCTTACAGGTCTTAAAAGTGTTAAAATGTGTGGAATTTTTAAACCCTGTTTTCCAGACTATGAAAAATCTGGAATTTTGTGTGAAAGTTTTAATAAAGTATGAAAAAAGATTCTCTCAGAGTTTTACAGTTTGGTCAAAGCCACATAATCTTGTAAGATAAGAAATACACGAGGAAAGGATATTAAAAAAAAAAAAAAAAACTGGATATGATTTCACAAACCGGGTCAGAACTGGAATTATTCTAGTGAAACTGGTTTGTGTGATATTCATGCAGTTTTGCGATTTTTTTTACGTTTTCAAAGTTTTTGTCAGTAAAATTAATTGCGAATTATAAATTAATTCATTCAAAAAAGTAGGCTAACAAGTATAAAAGTAGAAAAAAAAAATGCAGTTTTGAAAAAGTCTGGAATTTATATTGCCTTGATTTAGAAAAGTCTGTAACATTGTTGTTCTTTGTTTCTTCCCGGTGACAGACTACCTCAGCTGACAGCTGCCATTGACCTTGTGAATGAGATCTCCAAGCAGCTAACAGAGAGGAAAAATGATGCAGTGGCTGAAATCAGTAACACTTTTGATGAGCTGGAGAAATCTTTACACCAACGTAAGACGGCTCTCATAACTGAGGTGGAAAACATCTGCAGTACAAAGCAGAAGGTCCGTATTTTAGAGTTTTTCCTTAAACGTAATGGGATTGAAGTCTTGTTATAATCTTGTTAATCTTTTGCAAAATGTGAGAGTCCACATTAATCTCTTATTATCAATTGTTTTTATTAGAGCACATTGTCATACAGTTACATTTTCTGCATTCACATTATGTGCAGGATAGTCCGCAATAACTGTTACTTTTTTGCTTCTGACCTACTCCATGTTCTATGTATGCACTAAACCACTGAAGTAAACTCTATAATGTGAGCCCTGTTTACTTACATGACAATAAACATGACTCTGATTCTATAATGCACCAAATCTTATGCCATAATTAATAACAATAATCAGAATAAATTGCATTTATAAAGCACTTTTCATTTAATGGAACCTCAAAGTGCTACAGAGAGGTGTAAACCGCCGCTTCTTTACCTCCAGGTACTTCAAGCCCAGCTGACCTCTTTACTTCAAGGCAAAGAAAACATTCAAAGCAGCTGCAACTTCACAGAACAGGCCCTGAGCCACGGCAGCGCCACCGAGGTCCTGTTGGTGCAGAAGCAGATGGGTGAGCGGGTCAGTGCTCTGGCGAGACACAGCTTCCCTGAGAATCCACATGAAAACGGACACCTCGAGTGTGTGGTAGAGACGGACGGCCTTCGACGCTCCATCCAGAACCTGGGAGTTCTGATCACAACGGGGGCTGTGGGACATACTAGCGTTGCCACTGGCGAGGCCCTGCGACACGCCCTGGTCGGCCAGCACACCACCGTCACAGTCACCACTAAAGATAAGGACGGGGAGCTGGTGAAGACTGGTAACGCTGTTCTGAGGGCGGAGATCCTTTCTGCGGACGGCGCCTGCACCGAGGCCGAGGTGGTGGACAACAAGAACGGCACCTACGAGGTCGGATATACCATTCGCTCAGAGGGGGAGTTTACGTTCTCGCTGCTGTTGTACGAGCAGCCGGTGAGGGGGAGTCCCTTTCGCTTGCGAGCTGTCAAGCCTTCAGACGTCCTCCAGTCACCAGATGATGTGAAAAGAAGAGTAAAGTCTCCGAGCGGAGGGGGAGGTCATGTACGACAGAAAGCTGTACGCAGGCCCTCCAGTATGTACAGCACCACCAAGAAGAAGGAGAACCCGATAGAGGATGAACTGATCTACAGAGTGGGTGGGTGAAGACCGCACTAAATACACTGATTATTTTTCTAATTGTTGATCGCAGGTAGTCCTCGGGTTACGAACGAGTTCTATTCCTACGCTGTCGACGTAACCCGAATTAATGCGAAATTCGGAATTAACCCTCTAGTACCCCTAAATCTGTAAATAACTACCCAAATACGTGTATTATACTTCATATTAATAAAATAAAGTAAAAAATAAGATACTGTATGTACAGTATACAGTACATATGTACAGTAATGGTGGACGAGATTTCGGCGTCGTACAGTAATAGCAGACGAGACTTCGGCGTTGTAAAGTCGAAATAACGCAAGTCAGGTACGTCGTAACCTGAGGACTACCTGTAATTCATCTGTGTTGTGTTTGCATAGTAGACAAAACTGAATTTGATGATTTTCTTATTATAATTATTTCACCTGTTGATGATGAAAAACACAGTGTCCTACAGTTTTACATGTTCTATGGAGCCAAAACAAACTAGTCTTCTTTGTTTGTTAAAATGGTACAATGCCGATTGTACGTTATTTTTACAACCCCATAAAGCTGAAGGAGTCTGACGTTACATCTTGTTTATTTGACAGGAACAAGAGGACGAGATAAAGGAGAATTCACAAACCTGCAAGGAATTTCAACCTCTAGTAACGGGAGGATTGTGGTGGCAGACAGCAACAACCAGTGCATACAGGTCAGTATCTGGGTTTAATTAAAAATAAATAATAATAATAATAACAAATTTAATCTTTTCAGGCTTATTATAATTGATGAATGTAAAAACTAAAAACCCAAACAAATGTATTTCAGAAATATAATTGAAACCAGTAATTTACAAAGCATGAAAACTATATAATAATTACAATCAATAATAATAAATGAACTAAAATGTCAAAGAAGTGCAGGTAAAATCTGCTTTACTTTCAACTCTAACAGAAGTATTATATTATAACACATATAAAAAAAAACATTACCACTAAATGAAAAAACTATTTCTCAAAATATAAGTAAAGCTACTTTCACATTTTTACCTTGTAAAGCTCATTGTAAACCCTTATTTGGTGCTATAGGAAAAAGTTTATTTAACCTTATCATTATGATCTTATTATGAAAACGGTTTCAGTCATATCCACAAACATTTTGTATGGGATAGGCCTTTTGTCCACATCAAACCGACATTTTCAGTCACTGAAATTGCAACTTTTGAAATCACCTGTTTCACATTTTTCTCTGTACGACCAAACCCCAACTTTTCTAACATGATGTCATAGCCCCGCCTCTCTAACCTTTCACCCTGGAAACAAGACGCCACTTTTCAACAACAACGGTGCTCAAGTTACAGCAACTATTGAGCTTATTGGAAATATTGATATTCTTTCATTACAATCATTACAATAAGCAATCTATCAATATTCACTATACACAGGCCTGGCATTTGTACTACATCCTTTTCAGGTGTTTTCCACGGTTTCATTTGGACGCAGATATTTCCTGAAATGACTCTGTGTTTATGGCTCACTTTGTTGAAAACGACAAATAAAACGATTGGATAGGAAAGAACCTAAATCTAAACTGATGCGACGAATCAAACAGAAAGATGAAATATAAATAAAAAGCTAAAATTCTCACCACAGTTTAATTGTACTTTTCGCTTTTCTAGATATTCTCAAATGACGGCCAGTTTAAGATGCGTTTTGGGGTCAGAGGTCGTTCACCGGGGCAGCTGCAGCGCCCCACAGGGGTCACCGTGGACATGAACGGTGACATTATCGTGGCTGACTATGACAACAGATGGATTAGCATTTTCTCATCTGACGGAAAATTCAAGGTAAACGGTGTCAGTCACGTACAAATATAAACATGCATTTTGATTTTAAGAAGTAAAATGTGTCATTTAATGACGGGACGGTGACTTTACAGAACAAAATTGGCGCTGGCAGACTGATGGGACCTAAAGGTGTAGCTGTGGATAAGAACGGACACATCATCACCGTGGACAACAAGGCCTGCTGTGTTTTTATTTTCCAATCCAATGGAAAACTGGTGACAAAGTTTGGAGCCAGGGGGACATCAGACAGACACTTTGCAGGTACTGTGTGTTACTTATGACGGTCTCCAATGATCATCTTTTACTACCTCTGCCAAGGAGGTAATGTTTTCACCATGTGTTTACGTGTTTGTTTATTTGTTAGCGTGATAACTCAAAAAGTTATGAACGGATTTTAATTAAATTTTTAGGAAATGTTCGCTCTGACACAAGGAAGAGCTGATTACAGTTTGGAGGTGATCCGGATCACCGTCTGGATCCAGGAATTTTTTAAAGGATTCTCTATTAGTTATTATTATTGGCCTTGTTGT
>JAPSES010000144.1:13293552-13305119 GCA_029822895.1 Maxillicosta whitleyi
AATATGTGGGGGAACTGTGCTGCTTGGTGGAGGTTTGCGCTTTCTGAGTGCTTTTCTAGTTAATAATGTCTTTTTCAGCGTCTGGATAAGAGACACTCTGAACAGTGTTTCATGGTTCAGGATCCAGGAAATGAGCTTGGGCCAGATTTACAAACTTCATTTCTGTTTTACACTTTATTTGTGCAAATCGTTGTCCACTCACACGCATGTTAATGATATATTTCTTTGAATTTCCATTGAATGTGTGCATGCATTGCAGATTGTTATAGTTTGTACACTGCTGCATTGATGATCTACCCAATCATCACACAGGAAGTAAATAAAATACTGTAATGTCCACAACTGCATGGAAATAATGTGATGATGCTTGTCCTCCAGTTTTTGCTACTCTCATAATAATCACTGGTTATTATGTTAACAGCTGTTGCAGAAAGCCTGACAAACCGTATTTCCGTTGGAACTCACCATGTATTTCAGTTTAATTTCTCACTTGGACCTTTTCTTTTCTTTTAGAAAAAAGCGGTGCAAACATTGCACTGGAACAAAAGCTTAGTAAATCTGGCCCTGTTTTCAGTAAGTAATTACTTCACTGTGAATGTGAACTAAAAAAAAAAAAAATCTCTCTTCTCCATGTTGATCCATCAGCTCTGTCACGTCTCTTGTGTTGTCCTACTTCAACTCTCAGAATCTCTTTGTGACCATTGTATGTCTTGTTCTAAAATAGTGTGGAACTTCCTGTGCTGTGCTGAAAGGCTGTGGATGACTCATCTTTCTGCTTTTTCCCTTTCTGTCCCATCTGCTACTTCCAGGTCCTCATTTTGTGGCTGTGAATAACAAAAATGAAATTGTGGTAACAGACTTCCACAACCATTCAGTAAAGGTATGGTCTGCAGCAAGTACTGTATGTGTTACTAGTAAATATATGTGTATGTATCGTAGAGAGTAAAGTTAAAGGCATTTGAATTTATAGTAAAATTAATATTCTATGCAGGTCAGGCTATGATATTTTCACATTGCATTTATTCTACATTTTGCTTTAATTGTCCATCCCATTAGATCTTTACAGTATTGAGCCAACATTAAGTTTCCTGGTTTAGTAAAGTTCTAATGACCACACATATGCATTTCTTAATCTATGCATTAAGATCCAATCTGAATATATGAGGAGTATGTACAGCAGTAAAAACAAAAAGTTAAGGGAAATAAAACAGCTTCTATAAACCAAACTGGTAGTGTTTAGTGTGACCTCTGTTTTTAACCTGTTTGTTCAGACAAGATGAGATTTATCGCGTTCATTTTCAGATTTCTTTTTTACGCCAGGTTTCATTCAACAAATGTGTCAGACGTTACTACCCGTTTGTACTGCTTCTTATCAAGGGGTCAGAGGTCACACTAGATACTGACTTCAACCTTTAGAACCAATTTAGGCTACGTTCAGACTGCAGGCAAATGTGGTCCAAATCAGATTTTTTTTGCATATATGTGACCTGTATCTGATCTGCTACACACTTTGAACAGATCTGACCACTCATATGTGGTCCTAAATCTGATACGTATCTGATATTTTGCAGTGCGACTTCAGTTTGAATGTCTAGTTCGTATTTATCCGACCTTTACGTCATTGAAATACAACAAATGTCACAATTCTGCGTTCTAGGAGAAGAAGCGGTGGGAAAAACATACCTACTTCTGTAAACTCAGAGCATGAATACGTGGTCAAGTATTAGAGCAGGGCCTCTTTTGCACACGCGGGTCACTTCAGGGTCACAGTTTGTACTCAAAACTGATAGAAATCGCATTTAATGTGTAATATGAACGACTACACACACAAAAAAAATCTGAATTGTGCATTAGGACCTGCTGTCTGAGCAGAGCCTTGGTTCAGTTTTTGTGCATCTTCTAGGGCTGGGCAACTATTTCCTGTATTTTCTTGTTGTATTTGAAGAAAAGAGAATGAGAAATAAATATGTATGGTCTTTTTAAGCCAGCAAAAACAGCAAAGCTCAAGTGTTTTGCACAGTATTGCTCATTCTCCTAAAAGGCTGTTGTTAAATTCTCTGTCAGGTGTACAATGCAGACGGAGAGTTCCTCTTTAAATTCGGCTCTCATGGAGAGGGGAACGGACAGTTCAATGCTCCAACAGGCGTGGCTGTGGATGCAAACGGAAATATCATTGTCGCTGATTGGGGCAACAGTCGCATCCAGGTAAACTTGAGAAAAATGGCATCTGTGGCAAAACAAACACATGTAGAATTTGATCATTTGTCTCCATAACCTGTCTGTCTGTGCTGTACAACCACACAGGTGTTTGACAGTTCAGGGTCCTTCCTATCCT
Organism: Maxillicosta whitleyi; assembly: GCA_029822895.1. Lineage (NCBI taxonomy): Eukaryota > Metazoa > Chordata > Actinopteri > Perciformes > Neosebastidae > Maxillicosta > Maxillicosta whitleyi. The sequence goes on from JAPSES010000144.1 coordinate 13,295,888, forward strand.
ATATCAACACATCAGCGGACCCCCTTTATGGACCCCAGGGCCTGGCTCTCACATCTGATGGTCATGTAGCGGTGGCAGACTCTGGGAACCACTGTTTTAAGGTCTACCGCTACCTGCAGTAGAGCTGTGACAGCCTCCTTTATTCCTGCAAGCACTGACAACGACACAACCAATGTATTCCACGGGGTGCAATGACCTTTTCAGAACAGCCTTTTGACATGCACATCAGTTTATCTCTAATTAATTATCTGAACCTGAGTTTACTCTTCTTATGGTGTTTATTGAGGGCTGTTTTTAAAGTTGGGTGTATGTAGCGTCCAATGGGATAAGTATTGGACATAAAGCTATGGACTGTTGCAAGAGCATTTTTGTGTGTTTTACGCTGTTGATGGTATTGAACCACATTTTCTGTGAGAACAGAGTCGGTAGGAGATAAGTTGAAGTATTTAATGAGCCATAATCTGTCCAAATGCATGAAGTTTTACTTTAACTCAATGCCTAAACAATAACAGTGTACCCATTAGCTGCTTTTCTTATGAACTAGTTAATGCTTACAGTGAAAATTACAGTGCTAGACTCCAGCAATGAAATGTAAAATTTCTTATAAACTGACATCTCACATAAAAATGTCATCACCATTTGTGCATTGATTTGCTGTATGTAATGTATATACATAAATGTATATTGTGTATATTAGATCACTCCGTATGTATGTGCTATAACACACAGCCATTCGGCTTTTTGGAGAGCAGCAGTCAAAGATTACAGGATTTTAATGTGTGTGTGTGTATGGCAGCTGTTATGAAGTGTGCTTTTGAAACAAACCCAGCACATGCTTAGAAAGAAAGTGTCATATTTATTTCTTATGTAAGCAGCACAATAACCATTTTGTTTTATATCTGTTGTTTGAAAAGGGACAAAAAAAATAAAAAAAAAAATATGCTAATTTATTTTATTTTATACACTAGCTCAGCATTTACAAATTATTTTTCTAAATTTAATTTAAATTTTTTTTCTTAAAGCGTCACACTGTATATTTTCCCTTAAAAAGGAAAATGTCACTTTAAAACAGAATTCGTATCCCCCCAAATTTCTATCATTGTTTGTGCACAGTGTTTTAAGTCTTTTCCAAAGCTACAAATCCATTTTTAATTTTAGTTCAATGCGATCAAAAACAAAAAAAACAAAACATGGTTTTGGGGCATGATTGTTTAGAACGTTATGGCCTTATGGAATGCTTCTTTGGCCTTTAACAACTAAAGAGCTTTATTACATTCAAGTGCTAACACACAGCAGAGGATATACACATATCTCAGGAAATCCATCCAAATAGATCAGTATGTTGACCGAACAACTCCTAAAATTGTTCCTTTTTTATTATTATTATTATCATTGGATTTCGGAGCTTTGTATAAAATTATTACTTTGTGCAAACATAGTCTGGATCCAACATCATCCAAATTATGGGTTAGAATATGAATTCTGTTTATTTGTTACAGTTTTTTTTCTTCCTTCAAACAGAAAACAGTTGGAGAATATTAATTTCTAAATAACTGAATGCCATTTGCCAGCAAACACATTCATGCTTTAGAATTCACTTGCATATAATAGCCTTTCATGCTGTTAGATCTGACTTTTCTGCCTGCACTTCATCATCCATCACTCCCTCCCTGTAGCAGTAGAGCTGAAGCTGCTCTCACTCCCCCTGGTGTTCATTCTATGTCATATCATAAGAAAACCTGCACAGCAGAAGAATGACCAGGTGCAGGAAGAAGCCGGCTTCCTGGTCTGTCATAATTACCCATAATACTGTATTACACACCCAAACGGGAACATTCACACTTCCCACACGTGGTTGTTAAAGCTACAGGATATATGACCTAATTAATCAAATCCAACCCACCAGGAAGCTGTTGTTTTCTTGTACCTGGTCTGTTGGTTGACTTGTTGCCAAATGGGAGCCTGACATCTTGATTGAGTCAGAGGCTCACCTTTATGAGATGTGTCTAAAGCATTTAACCTACACTGTTTGTGTCACACCAGTACAAACAAATGTGTTTTCTTTATGAATATGCACTGGTAATAAAAGCACATGGTTTACTCAGTTGTGTATGTGTGTGGCTAATCATACTTGTAGTAGCAACAGTATTTAACAATGAATGAAAATGAGTTATATACAGAATATATGCAGCAGGCTACATATTGTGTAAAATATTGCTGACTTTATTTTATTCATCTAATATTCTGCATTTTGATTTTTTTTTTTTTTAATTTCTTTCTAATAATTGAATGACCTAATGAAAATAAGACCCCCTAATGCCACTGAAATAACACATCAAGCACATTTTATCAAATGGTATTTGTTTCGTACGAATTTTAATATCACTAATTAAAAACAATAGTAATATTTATGCCAGCATCATCCAAAACAAAACGCGATACACTGATCATTTCAAACTACTAAAACAAACAGTCACACATTTCATTCATCTATTCTTATTAAAAGCAATTAATATTGTTCCTTACTTACCGTTTTGTGGTCATTTTCAGTCTATCTCTGTTATTCTCATTGATGGTACTTGTTTGTAGTGAGTCATGCCTGTGTTGCATACAGGCTTTGGCAGCCATCTTGGCAACTTTTGTCAGGACTACAAAATTAAATAAAGTTTTCCAGATTTTACTTCTCGCGAGATTTCAGGCGATATCTTCCACTCGAGTGAAACTTCAGGAAGCTACTTCCTCATGGAACCTTTCCGCACAGGTTGACAGATACTGTACAAGATTAGTGTTTTTATGTAGTGGCTTAATTTTTTTTAATGGATTTTAAAATCTACTATGTCTAAATATATATATAAAACAAAACAAAACAAAAGAAGACCAGAGGTGCAGTTATGTGGAGATGTGGAGAAATGAAGGGATGTGATTTGAAGTGATGTGCACCACTATTCTCTCTAATCCTGGATAAAAATCTATATGTTCTGTGATATTTCATTTAATTTGGTACAGTTGTATTTAAGGGGTTTCTGAACACATCCATTAATATTTTAGGCATCGTATTAGTGACGTCATAGTCTGTGCCACTGTGTAATCCAATTGTTTATTAATTGTTTAAAATAGGATGCGTTTTTTTTTCTCATGCATAATAATTTGCACAGGCATAAGAACAGTCACAATATCACAGACACTGGAATTATTTACGCATATTGACCCATTAATTGTGGAGCTTTACTTGATTTATTTTGGGTAGGTATGAATCTTACTTCCAAAAAACCCTTAGGGGTTAAAGGTTAATAAACTAAATATGTGCAGAATACTGGTATTTTTTGTATTGAAAGTGCATTGCATATATATATAAAGATACCTTACTAATAACATCGCCAAAGCGAATGAAAAATGGAATGTTTTCTTGAAAAAATTATTTATTTGCAGACCATGTTGCGCCTCTGGTCTATAGTACAAATACTTACAGTACAGCACATACAGTATGCATTTTTTAACAATAACCATTCCCAAAACATCCAAATGGTATATTTATAGGTAATACACGCGTATATACATACATACAGCTGAGAATACACTCAAAGCAGTTGTTTGGAATAAAAGAATCGCAGTACATTAATACAGTGATAGATTTGCGAGCAAATTGTGCACTGAAAGAAAACATAATTGGGGTAAACATTTCATGAGGGTATATCACAAATTGCATAGAATCTTCTTCGAAATAAAATAGCAAATAAACTTCTTAAACATTTATATAGTGCTGATTATGAAGTTGGAGTCTGTTGTAAAATATACTGAAGAACAAGATGAGGTAAACGGATTCAACAGGAATCTGATGCCTGGGAAAGTGTAAAATAGTAGACAGAAAGCTTGGATGAAGTTTTATCTTATGTGCACATTGTTTTAATGTAAACACATAAAAACAGTACATTTGAATCATGTATCGAAATAATAAAAAAAAATCAATATTCAAGATAATGATAAGTGATCAGTGTCTGCAAGCATCGAAAAATAAATAAATACATTTAAAACACATGAATGAGGAGGTTTGACAATAAAGACACTTATTGTGGATGAAACATTTCATTCCCTTTAAATGAAGTGTGATGAACCTATTTAGACGGTTTAATCAGATGAACAGCCAACATGTAGCCCTGTTGAGAGAGAGACTGGGAGTCCTGTCTATCTTTACTAAGTTAAAGTCAAGACTTACACATTTAGTGTCAGTTTCTCAGTAAAGAAAACAGTTGCTGTGGGAAATAGTGGATCTGAACCACTACTATACTACACTGTACATTGCAGACCAGCTGTCTTGAAAGTCACTTTAATACTACGGAATCATATAATTTCACTTCTTGTACTTGACTCAGTGCCATTTGTTGTTAGGTTTATAACAATAACTGTCTCAATTACCAAATTTGATCATGGAAAATAGGAAAGAGGTACTGATAAAAAATGTTTTATGGGATATACAGTTAAACAGAAAACTAAATACATGGAAATACAGTAGATCTGATGCACTTGATTTCAGTTAAAACAGTGTTTAGACTTTTTTTTTTTTTAACAATATCTGAAAAACCTTGGAGTACAAAAATAAAGGCATGCAAAAACATAAACACACAAAACAATGCTAAAATGATTTTTCATCTGAGTGATGAAATGAATGTCCCAGTGATCGCACAGAACAGTCATGACATACAACATTATCCTCAAAATTCTGTGATTTCTTGAGACAAATAATTCAGACAAGTTTTCCCAGTGTAAGCCAAATATGGATAGTGTCTTGATGCAGCAAATTAAAAGTACGACTACTCTAGTATTCCGCTTCTGTTGACCTACTCAGTAAAACACCAAGTGCCACTCATGGCAAGAGGTATCTTCTTTAGCACCTTTGGAAACACAACAAAACAATTTTGGATCAAGAGGCATATCTAAGCAAATCAATACATGAGTGCTGACAACTTGACAAGTGCCTTTAAACAGCTACTAACACAGTCATTCTGCGAGTTAGCGCCCAAATGTCTCCATGGCTGTGAAAGTGATGCAGGTATTTCAAGTAGATTTCTGAATATAATCAAAGCTCTTGTAGTTTGTGTCGCTTCACACACAATCTTATAATTTTATCTAAACGTGAGGCACTTGCAAAACAAAAATGTGGACTAAAACTCCAACCAAAAACTGGCCAGTCTGTTAAACCTCAGAACTGTCGCTGTTGCTGTTGCTGGGGCTTCGTGTCATCATTGGCTCGGCGCTGCTCGAGTTCTTGGGTCCGTCCTTCTTCTCCTGTTTGGATCGGATCAGCAGCACCACCACGATGATGATGAGCACCGTCAGGAGCAGCCCCACGAACACGCCGATGATCAGTATGAGTCTGTCGTCGCTGTTGTCTCGTTGGTTGAGCTCACGTGGGATCACGCCTTTGGTGAAGATCTCTCTCTCGGGGCTGGTCCTCCTCTGGACGCTACGGTCCAGCGCGATGTGGAGGATGTTCGTGCCACGGTTGTTGCTCTCTCCGATCTCATCAGCGGCGTCCGGCATCTCATTGGCTGACCTTCTAGTGCGCTGATGAGCCTCTGGAGTCTGACCGCTGTGTCGGGTCAAGGCGTGGTACTCCAGGCTTCTCTTCCCAATGCCTCGGTTGGCGTTTTCCCGGGAGCGGACGGTGTAGATGGTGTGAATGTACCACTCTCTTCCTGCAGAAACCTAAAACGAGAGACCGCCGGTGATCATTTTTTATGTTTATTGGGAATGGAAACACACAGTATGCAAACATAATACGCACAGAACAGTACATTCGATTTTTAATTTCTGGTAAATGAAAATACAAGTAACCCTATCACTCAATGTGATAACACTATTTTCTCTGGAGTACAATAGGACACAAACTCATTGATCCCGTTTTTCCATGAGCCTGTTTACATGCACGCCGATACTCTGATCATTAGCCAGCTTCTAAGAGCTGTCTGATTATTCCAGTGACCATGGAAACAGGATAATCTGATGTTTTACCAGTTAACAGCAGTTTGTCTAATAATGAGAAATCAGATTAACACACCTGGAATTGTCCCCAATAATCCCATGTCTTTGTGCATGTATACCTGTTGATCTATTTTATTTCACTCTTTTACGCACGTGTAATACAATTAAAATAAAAGAGAACAGAAGTTATGTAGTTAAATGTAAGCAGAAGACAACGGGAAGTTTGATTCTACCGTCACTACTCTGAAAGAAATCCGATAACGGACCAGAGGACTAGTGTCTAAACCAGGGTTTTCTGATTATTGCATTTATTCAGTGCATATTAATACATTAGATGTGATCAAAATGATCCGATTACACCCAGTTATCGGACTTTTACTATGAACATGTGTAATACGATGCACAGATCACAGCAGATCTACAAAACTTTTAATAACAGGCCGGATATTGGTAAAACTACACATACTTATTGTAAGACATTTCAGTGTGTTCATCTTTGTTGCAGTGTGTTTGGCCCTTGTTGGCCACCATACAAATGTGAGCCAGGGGCCACAGCTTGCCCACCCCTGCTCTATTTAATAGTCCTGTGATGAGCTGGTGACATGCCCAGGGGGTACCCCAGCTTCAGTTGATGATAGGTGAGTGAGTTAAATTCCACTAAATCTAATACATGACACCTGTAATATGCAACTACTAAAATGATTAAGTAAAACAATATTAAATCTTCCTTATGTTTGTGACACACTCTGATAAATCCTTGGTATTAAATCTACACTAAAAAGGTGTTAATTATGTTACGTTTCACAGACAATAGATCTTTTCACTGTGTATTTTTACCTAGAACAACGTGTCTCACATGTGAAAAATAGGCTCCACAGTGAAACTCGAGACAACACAGCAACAAGAAGGCATTAACCACACCTCAGATGTGTTTCCCACACGGGCTTTGTGGTTGCTTTAACCTGTTAACATGAGCAGTGAAACAGAAAGCCGGAGGTTTGCATGGCTGTCACGCACGGCTTAGGTACCGTACAGTACATTTTTATTCAGCTCTTTCCACTTGTTATTGATCTATTTTGATAAAAGCCAGACTGAGGTGAAGCGGTCGAACATATACAATACATTCCAACGTTTCAGCGTAGTATTTAGTTACCTGAAAGAGGGCGGATGAATCCATTTTGAAACCATCAGACCCTGGCTGCCTCACTAAAGCTAAAGCACCAGGATCATCCACTGCCAGGAAAGCACTGAACGCCACATTTCCAAATGACCTGGCTTGGGTCTCTGGCTGGGCCTTATCCTGGAGTGAGAAGATAAGAAAAGAAAGGATTTAAAGGAGTGATATTTTGCTTTTTTTTTTTTTTCCCCGAATTCACTTCTTTAAATGGAATTATGCATTTTAAAACATATACATTTATTCATGCTTGGGTCTGAATTGTTCATTAATTCAACCCCACAGGTCCATCTTCAACACTATTTCTGAGTCATAACACTAAAAATGTTTTTTGAGCGCTGGCCCTTTAAATGCCCATGACTCCACCCCCTCTAGCTGGTTGTTGACTGTGCTGCTCTGTCCCATTCAGCCACTTGTGTTCATTAATACAACCAACAACTGAATATTTTAGGTAATTGGCTCAAAGTTTGGACATATTTTCAGTTTTTACTACAACCACTGCTGCTGTCAAACAATTATATCACACTGTGAGAAATATTCATCAGAACACTTGACCTTATATGGGCAAATGTTGTGATGTAATTAGTTATAGACGTATTAAAACAGGTTGTATAAATCCATCAAATTTTTGCCTGAATTAATATTAAGATAAAAAATTTGCAGCACCTGGAGGGGTCAAATTTGAACTGTATGAACTATTAAGGTCCAAATACACAAATAAATGAACCACAGACTAATAAAAGTGGGTTTAGATAAATATTATATATATGAATGGACACAAAGTCATTACACTTACTATGATCTTGAATCTGTAGAGCAGTGATGGAGCATCAGCCAGACAGCCAAACTCAAAGTTACTGGGATTGTATTTAGGGACGTATCCATCAGCTCCAGTACACAGGAACACTTTCTCAATGTTACAAATAAAAGAGTCGCCCAAGTTCTGCACTGGATCCACCATCACTCGGCCGTAAATTGTATCCCCTGAAGGAGGAGACACAGCGTATAGTATCTGTCATCATCACTGCAGAATAACTTTAATCTATAAATCTATAAATAACTTTATCTACTGGTCTAAAATACTGAAAATACCCTCTGATCCACTAATACTGTCAATACATGTGAATAATTGGTGTAAAATGCAGTTTCTCATCGTTTCACGATCATCAGATACGACGCATTTGGATGTTTCAGAGGCTCTGCGTTTCTGTTGCCATGGAAACGCGGTCATCTTCTACAACTCTGATTCACCAGTAAAACCCAATGGAGTCTGATAAATAACAATGAATGGAGATACTGGGTTTGTGTTCAGTTAATGATGTATTTTGCTGAAAATCTCACTTTTTCTTCAATTTTCTCTGTTTTTCATATAATAACCCTCAACTTTAATCGGGCTTTTACGAACAGCTACATGACCAGTAAATTGCTCTGAGGGTCTTTACAGGTCTCAGAGCCCAGACTCATCATTGTCTTTTTTTTTATGCTGGAATTGGGCGGACAGATCTTTGTACACGCAGACTGAAACGCTGGTATTCTTTTATCTGTAAATGTATTTTAAGTCCGCTTCCATCATATTTGCTGGTCTACATCTGATGGAATGACTTTAATAATTACAGTCTCTGGTCCCAGGATCTGTTATCACTATGAGTTTTAAAAGTCGGAACAAGAACTGGGAAAGAAAGCATTGAAATGTTCTGCTCCCACAGCCTGGAACAACCTACAGACGGACATAAGACTACAGGAGCTGGTCTCTTTTAATACAAAGTCATTTTAAATGAATAGGAAAAGGATAAATCTGGATGTAGATGTTTTTGTAAATGATTGAATCCGGTTCTGCTTTGAGATACTTTTAAGGAACATTGATTTTTTTAATATGTATGTTTTTATTTTATGATTTATGTATGGGTTTAGTTTATTGTGTTTTATGTTTTTTACCTCTGCCAAGGAGGTTATGCTTTTGCCGGTGTCTGTCTGTCTGTTTGTGCCCAACATAACTCAAAAGGTTATGGACGGATTTTGATGAAATTTTCTGGATTTGTTGGCAATGGCACAAGGAAGAAATGATTAACTTTTGGGGGT
>JAPSES010000144.1:13313858-13338115 GCA_029822895.1 Maxillicosta whitleyi
GAGGTGTTCAGGGCACGTCCCACCGGCAGGAGGCCCCGGGGAAGACCCAGGACACGCTGGAGAGACTATGTCTCTGGCCTGGGAACGCCTCAGGATCCCACTGGATGAGCTGGAGGAAGTGGCCGGGGAGAGGGAAGTCTGGGACTCCCTGCTCAGGCAGCTGCCCCCGAGACCCAATAAGCAGCAGCAAATGGATCGATGTTCTATTTTACCTTCATATATATGTTTGAGATCTGATTTGTTTCCTGACTGTGTGATCAGCACAAATCACATAGACTCAGATCTTTTCAATTCTGATTTGGTCCACGTTGCTATGCATCATTTAATCAGACGTATTTAACATTACCTTTGGTGCACCCTGAGTATGAACAAACATTTTAGCAAAACTCTACATTGACATACATTATATGGACATAAGTACTGGGACACATTGAATTCAGATGTTTTACCGCTAACAGGAGGCTAGGCTACAGAACAGTAGCAATGAATCAGTGATGTCATCATTTTATATTGAAATACATATATCATTGCAATAAATGCTTTTATTTCATCTTCATGGTTAATTATGTTTATATTGATTATTTACAAAATGATTCAGACTTTGTTTTTACATCATTTTATTCAAAGTTGAATCATTTCTGAAATTTTGTCCTGTTCTGTTCATAAATAGGCATTTGGTAATGGTCTGACTTCTTCAGCTCTGACAAATCCATTTAACTTACAAGAAATATTGATTTGACATTTGTTGCAATAATTAAACAAATGATATGATAATCAATCACTAGTTGTGATGTGTCCTAACATTTTTGTCATCTTATAAATGTTTTAAATGAACCAAAAAATGCTTGTATCATTACAATAGTCTGCATTCAACACCATGTTGTTTTATACAGGAAGTTAATTTGAGACTCAATTTGATATTGATCTCATTTAAAACATAATATGAACATAAAAAAAAAAAATCATATCTGCTCAGTGAAGCTTGCAATGTGAAGGTATATTTACTGCCTTATGAAATAAAGATAAATCCAGGTTTTGTAATTACCATCAATGTGCGGCATGGTGACAGTCAGTTTGATGAGATTGGGGTGGTCTGTGTTTTCTGCTCCAGTGTACCGCAGCTTGGCAGAGAAGGGTTCGGCCCCCACTGCGCCGACAACACGGGACTGGCACATCCCTGCAACCGTGTCGCAAACAAACAAACATCAAACGCTTTGTGGTGTTTTGTTCCTCAAAAATCCACCACAGAACACTCTATTATCTCTCAGTTTTCTGTCAGAGTATGAACTACAGAGGATGAGAGGCAGTCACAGCCGGCTGCTGCTTATCGTGTCCAGCCACTTTCATGAGAGTGTTGAAAGATTAGAAAGTAGAGGATGAGCTGCACTCACCCTCTTCCATGCTGATGGACACTATGGGGCTGCTGAGCTCCAAACCTTCATCCCCATTTGTGTTCACAGCCCTTGCAGCACACTGGACCCTGGAACCTGCCTGAAAGTAGACCGAGTCTAGAGTGATGAGTTTAGAGGAGGTGAAAAAGGTATCGAAATCCACCTCCCTCATTGGACTGGTGACACCATCGGGGCCGGTGGGTGCACTGACGAGCCAGCGGTAGCGGGTCAGTGTGTTGTTGATATTCTCGCTTATGCAGATAGAGCCTGTTTTGTCATAGTCTGGATATTTGGGGTTGCAGGCCTAGAAAAGCAAAAAAAAAAAAAAAGAAAAATAAATGAAAATGTGCTTTTGAGCAAAAGCCACCCCAATGTAGCAGCTGCAGCAGCAAAAGTCATTGTCAAGGTAGCTGATAATTGAACACAGTAGGCAGAGCTGCTAAACACGACTTCATTAAGAGTATTTATCACTTTTAAAAAGCACTTAAGAGACAGAGAGCATTGCTAAACGAACCATTAGCAGATGAAATCAAAAAATAATTAAAGTATTCATTACTGCCAATGGGGACATACAGTAACACAAATAACAGGGTATCCAGCAGAAAGGAGAAAATCCCTGGTCTGGTCGATGTCATCATAATGCAGCAGAGACACCACTCTAGGCACTGAGGGGAAGGTGACATCTGCCATGCTGTTGGTCTCTTCAATATAGATTATAGCTTTGCTTATCTGTTGAGTGACAAACAAGCACAATTTAGAGACCATTAGAGTTAATCTATCTTCTGCTACCTTGTAATGTGGAATGTAATGTGATCATTAGCCAGCGGCTTGATACTAAACAATTCAGTTACATCGTAATTCGTCTTGATTTTTTACCTTTGTCTCTGCTACCATGTTCTCATCAGGCTTTAGGTGCACAGTGAATGCCTCCCGCATTTCTCTGACACCATCATATAAAATCTCCACTTCCACATAGTGCTCTTTGTCACCTTCTTTGAACACAATTTCTACAGAAAAAGGAGAGATTTGACAGGTACCTCTTCAGCAATTTTCACATCATTACTGCCCTGATAGAAGTGGAAGGAAGTATTTCTTACCCTGTGATATGGGATGGTAGTCTTCTCCAGAGGTAGCAGATCCATCTTTGGTATGGACCCGAACAATGGAAACCTTAGATGTATCTCCGACACGTAGCACTGGGATCTTCACCACAGACACTTTGCCACTTTCTTTAGGTTCGTTCACACTGAATTTGGTTTCTCCAAACCTAATGATAGCCTCTGGAATAAGCACAGCATTTAATTAAAATAATATCTGCGACTACACTAATTATTTTTTGAAATCATGGCAGATAGTTAATTTAAACCTACAACCATCATGCACAAGAGAGCAATACAGATATTAAACACTACGGGATATCTGGAACGTACTAATAAACTAAAATTCAAACAAATATTATAAATAATATACAAAACAAAAAATAAATGACTTCCAAGTAACATACAGAAATTATTCAGAGAACAGAGAGTGGTTATGACTAAATATGAAACAACATTTCACAAGAACAAATCTTAAAAAGAGGTCACATCATCACAAATTTAAAAATGTATAAAAACCTTATTTTCCAGAAATCTAGTAGCAATGAATCGGAGTACAATTATAATAATGATATGTAATCATTTGTCTTTTTTTGTAATTTAACGACTGACCTATTCTTTGTTATGGACTGCATACATTAGCTGATTTAGCCAAGTCATGTAAACTTCTTACTCCTTTTTAGACAAAAAGTATTGATTAAGAGCTGCAATGAAATGTAGTTGTGGAAAAAAATATTAGACCACCCTTTATTTTCTTCAGTTTCTTGTTCATTTTAAAGCCTGGTACAACTATTTGTTTGGACAAATATAATGATAATAAAAAAAATGTTCTTAATAGTTTAATTTTAGAGCTCATATCTATCCATTTTCCATGTTTTATTGATAAAAAAACAAAATCACTTCAGTTCTTATATCAATATCTATGACAAAAACAGTGCTTTTAGACATTCCATGTTTTCTTTTGTGTCTGTTTTAGTCACATGATCCACACAGGAGTTAGGACTTGATTGCATAACCATTTTTTGATGACTTTTGATGGTCTAATAATTTTTTTCCACAGCCATATTTATGCATTTGTGTCACACCTATGTTTCTTTTTTGGTTTATTTATTTCCATATATTGGAACATCCTGTTTAAACTGGTAATTTCTTGTGTCTACTTATGTTTGAAATAAAGTCTCTTGATCTACATTTATATCTACATAAGGCCACAGTATTCTTACTATCTCCATCATCTTTAATCTTTATGAGAGTTTCATTCTGCTTTCCGACAGAGGCTCCAAAAGGTGATTCACTCCTGGGGTTTCCCAGCACAAGACGAAGCTCCTCTTCCTCCTCATGTTCGGTGTCATCAACCAGCTCGAGTACGCACGGCTTTTCTATCTCTCCTGAGAGAAAATGTTCGAGACAAAGATAATGAGTGCAGAAAAGAATATTTTACAACACACCAGGTTAAAGGATGCTTAATTTAGCTATATCACCTGGTAAAAATGTGAGGATGGAGGCATCGGTGTTTGGCCTTTCATTAAAGTCCATCATGACCTGAGCCGTCCCTTGCCTGCTGTAGCATCGAACCGTGGACTTGTAGCTAATATCACCACTACGGTACACAGTGGCTGAGATATGTCCCCAGTTCTCATTACCCACATAGACAGCCTCGCGGAACTGCACCTTTGGCACTGAGGCATAATTAAATCCATAAATCAATGTCAGAATAAGTAACATCACAAATACCTGGAGCAGAACGGTTTTAATAAATTCTGATTATAATCAATATTTTCACTCACAGTCTGAAACAGAGTCATTGATGAGAACGGCGGTCTTGCTCGGTTCACCGAGAATCCCATTCATGGGCATCCGCAGGACCAGCTCAAACCTCTCCGGCCCCTCCAGCACCGGTTGGCCCAGGTCGTCTAGGATGATTACACGAACCCTCTGCATGTTGACCCCCGGAGCAAAATCCAGATTTCGGCTGATCCCCACATAATCCAGCCCAGCTGCTCCACAACACAATATAGGTCAGGTTTTTTAAAGAACAGAGTACTTATGGAAAACGGTAGATACAGCAGTGATGCATAACAGGACTTGATGCTATTTCAACAGCAGTTACTTCATAATTAATTTGTGAATGTTAGGCATTGAACAAGATGAAAACTCTGTGCCCTAACAAAATGATGTTTTCTATCTCACGGTCAATAGCAATGAACCGTTGGAATTTGCTGTGTGATTAAAGAGGAGCTGTACGAAGCAGAATATCTGGCTTGTAGGTTGTTCATTTGTCATTCTTTGAAGAGTCAGGGTACTGAAAACTCACCCTTTGCCCACAGGCTTTCCTCATGTACTTTTGACCCAAATATGTAACTGTGGCCTTACATGCTGCATAAGATTACATGCTAGGTATTTTCACACTTATAGTCGTATTAAAAAAAAATCAGAGATCTTAAGAATGCACATAAGGAGGACAGAGCTGCCTGGGGTAGGAGATAATAAAGGCTATAGGGAAGCCTTAAGGAGATATCAACCAGACGTAAGAGTCCAAAGTGCTTTCCAACACACAGAACAATCACTATGCATTCCCTAAGTATTGTCCTCACTCTAACCACTATTATCCTCAGAACACTGCGTATTTCCAAAACCTACAAGGCGAGGGCCAAGGAGAGAAATCCTGACTCTCTCCCCCTAACCTAAAACAATGTTTACATTCCCCAGTTCTCCTACACCACATATACAGCCTCACCATCTCCTTGCACTCTTGAGCTCAGCAAAAACAAAGAATGACAGGGTGACGACTAAAGTCTATTGTTTCCTGTGGTTTACATTTCTCTAAGCACTAAACTAGCTGGAGCTGTCAGAGAAAGGCGCCTTGCAGGGATACATACCCTCAGCCGAGACAGGATCTGTCTTTCTGGAGTGTACGGTGACAGTTCCTGCTTTGGAAAGATCAGTTCCCGTCCTCGACACCTGCACTTCCACAAAGCCATCGCTCTCATCCACGTGGTAGTCTGTGTTTCCAAAGTAGAAGACAGGGGCTGGGAAGTATAACAGGGAGAGAAATGAAGTCAATAAAAAAAAAGGTGCATGGGAAGATTTAATCCATAATCATCTTTTAGCACTTTCACAACAGAATATTTAAATGTCTGATGTAACTACGGAGTTAAAGCTGTAATAGCTAGTGTACTCTGCAAGATTACCATTGATTACAGGAGAAATGGAGGGAATGTTTTAACTGAAACAACACCAGGTTGTCGACACTGTAATTAAGCCCTTATACGACACTTTCTAACTTCCTGGAATGATGTTTTGTGGGATCTGTGCCTCTTCTCTACATGCATTAAAAGACAAAAACAATGTAAGAACACAGCTGAGGGTTTCCTGTTTTTTTTTTTTTTTTTATATGAATGAGAATATTGAGCTGACTTGATAGTGATGGGTCTGAAGAAGCAGACAGGAGGCTTGACAGGAGGTCTGGGGGATGTAGAGCTTGATGTGCCAGCCCGGGCCTGCCTGCCTGCAATTAGTGTTTCTATGAGCTGAGATTCCACTGCAGCCAAACTCACCCTCTGTTATTCTATTTAACCCATTCCTAGCTGGGTTCCATTTAAACAATGTGTAACCTGTCAGGGTGTCTGTGAAACAGCTGCCTAAGGGCTTGGACCTCTGTGTATGTTCCCTTTGGGAGGTGCAGTCAGCTACCGTAAGTGCTGGTACCAAAAAAAAAAAAAGATTATTTATGGACCTAAACTATAGAGAATAAAGACCGGCCTGTGCAGTCATCAACTTTAAGAACTACCACCACAAAGAGATCATTTGTGAACTTAAACCACAGGGAATCTTGCCTAGCCAAAAGGTGAAACCAATCCAAATTTTTGCCATGAAATATATGCGTTATCATTATTGATTAAACATTCTAATGACTAAAGGGAAAGAACTGCTGCTGAGCTGTAAAAAACCTTGCACTTTTGAGACCAACTTTGACCAAATAATGAATAAATTAAATGAATGCTAATGGCCATGGGCAGAGTTGTAGTTTCCATGACAATGCAACTTAAGCACCTACAAAGCGGTACTCAGCTGTTTCTCATCAGACGGCACGAGGCAAAGCACAGAGCAGGGACGTGCAACTGAGTGATAAATGCAAGGGATGAGAACAAATCCATACCTTAGCGACTGTGTGACGACCACGTTATCTAATGAAAGCAAAATACAAAAGCTGGAAAATATAAGATTATCCATGTACGTAACTGTGTGTCAACAGAGCTGCCAGGCACAATTACTGATTAGAAAAAAACTGTTTATTATTTGACACCATGTCATTATTCTCCTGTTATCGGAGTCTCAGACAATATTGCAGATATATTCTACCTTGGCAGTAACATCCCTTTATTAGCAAGATAAGACAAGTTCTGAAGGGAAATGGTCTTTGTAGTTCTCAGAGGAGTCGTCTGTGTGGTTAAAATACTATTACCCCTAAATGCAAGCATAGGACAAAAACTTTTATGCTTTTAAACTGTCCTGAGACCACGGTCAGGACAATGAGTGCCGCATGAAGAGGCTTCCACCTGCCAGGATTTCTCCCAACAGACAAACCAAACAAAGATGGCTTTGGCTGCCTGCACCGGGTCTCCAACAGGAGCGGTAATCAGATCTACTAGCCTGAGGTTGGCAGCCAGGGACCCTGGCCCTGTTGTACTAGCGTGGTAATCAGATAAGGTTTGTGAAGCAGACAAGCAGCGAGCTTCAAAGCGCTACGGGCCATTAACTGAAAAGTAAACCACTAGATAGTAAGCTCTATCAAACCAGCCAGCAGAAGAGTCTAACACCACACAGGACATCCAAGATTTAGATGGAAAAGATCCAGATGTAGAGCCACTTATTATGTAAAATGATATGAGCTGTAAAAAACAACACAAAACAAAAGACTCATTGAGGTCTTGGTTGAGAGTCATAATTACTTTGGTCGTGATTACAACAAGCACATACTGTTAAAAATAAAAACAAATCCTCATATTACAGAATCTTATGTACAGTTATTATGTTAGTCAGTTAATAATGCAATATGGCAGGATAACAAAGCCGGAAAAAGATACAACTTTATAGTTGCATATGTGTGAACAAGAAAGGACATTGACATCCCTAAGGGGACTGTTACACTCCCACTGACTGCTTGATTTCACTTGAACTTTGCATGACATTCCCACAGCGCTAAGTGGCTTCTATAATGGTGAGATTCAATTGAGTCCTGGCAAAAACGTACTTCTGCCCACTTTGTGTTCAGAAAAATCCATCCCCAGCAGTAAAAGCATGCAAAAGCAAAAGCTGCAAATTCAATCTGCAACCTTCATAAACTGAGACTACAAAAGCTGACAGAAATGTTTGACTTTACAAAACAGAATCTGGAAAGAGTCGGTGACTTGAGTTGATTAAAGTCAACATTTCTCTGCTTAAGCACTTTGAACATCTGTTTATATCAGAATGAATGGAAATCCAGGTGATACATAATGATAGGGTTCGTGGGTGCCCCCTTAATTCCTCCCCAGTCCAGGATATACTGCACACGCACAGGATCCGCCCATCTTTAAAACTGCTCATAATCATACCTTCAAACTAGAGCGAAATTTACAGGCAACTGACACCAGACTATAAATACATGAGTCGAGTCCTGCTGTACAAGCATTCTCATGTCTTACGGCTTCAACCACCAAAACATTTTCCCGGATGCACAGTCAATATCAAACAGCAATTACCTCTGCAAGAAAGGGCATGTTTCACACAATCCATTGCAGACAAAGACCAGAATGGAAACAGAACGGATAAGGACGTTTATGTACACGGGTCTGCTATTGATACAGTTGCGGGTATTTTGAGGATATCTGTCCATAAGCTACCAGAGCATTCAGGACAGATCACAAACTTCACAGTTGTACACTACATGCTAACTTCTATTTATACAAAGCAAAAGGTAGTTATAATTTGTGTCCGCTGTAGACAGACTGTCCAAAAAAAAAAAATGTTTTCAAGGGTAACAGCTCTGTGGAAAGTAACTGTGTGGTGAGAAAGAGACAGAAAAATAACAGGCATTGTTTTTGGGCTGAGTGCTAACATTTCACTATTAACACAAAAAAAAAGTGACCAAATATAACCCTGTGTAAACATCCACAAACAGTTTCCCGCTAATTACCACAGTCCCTTTTATGTTTTTATGGACCTTGTCAATTTGTACCTCTGCTTGTTATTTACTATTTTCCTCAAAGCTGTTTTTTATTGTCATTTGGATTTGGCGTCTGTTGCCCTTCATTGTTTTTTAGATAGATTTTTGGGATCTGTTTATCTTCAAACACACTTTTTTTTTTTATTTAATCCTTTTATGTTTTTTTTTTTTTTCTGTTTTTTTTTGTCCTATCCAGCTTGTCTTCTGCTTCACACATTCATTTTTACATTTTCACAGATCCTCACCCCTCTCCCTGGGCACTGAGTATTGACTTACTGTGTTAAAATATTTGCTGGCCCAGACTCAAACTGTCCATCACTAATCTGCCCACTACTGGATGGAAAATTGCAAAAAAAAAAAAACAAAACAACAAAAAAACCAAACCAAAACAAAAAAAAAAACAGCTGCTGGGATCAAAAGTACAGTGAGCAGACTCTCAACACAACAGCTGGGAAGTGAACCTCACCTGATCGGACTTTACTAGTAAAAGACACACAGCTAGAAACTTTTATCAAAAGTTAAACTAAACCTGAATTCTCATTTTATACACTCGCTCAAACCTGCTAAATGTCCTAGAGTGAAAATGAACTTATCTGAGAAGTCTGTTTCCAAAATGAACTTCATGCAGATCTTATAAAAAAAAAAAACGGAAAACTTTAGAGACCACCCAGTGGAATTTTGGTTGAACAGCTTGTGTAGTTGCAGTTGCCAACAAGGCTCTGAAATATCAGTTCTTATGCCATGCAAATGTCTGCTGTGCTTCAGTCCAAACAAGCCTATTTTAATTACTTCCTCTCTGCTGGTGAAGGTGTGCTAATGAGAGAAATAGATGTCTTTTTGCCTTCTTTCCTAAGCAGAGTAGTTATTAGTGGTGTGTAGTTCAGCTCATTTAGATCTAGAAGGTGCAAATATTCTTTATTTGGATTCACACACACTGTCAGATTAACATCAGATCCTTGGCAGACGATACCAACTCCACCTTTCTGCTTCGTCTATGTGGTTTCTTGCATGTGCTTGCACCTAGGTGGCCAAGAGTTTGTGTTTACACAGAGTAGGAAATGCATACACTGGTGCCCTGTGGCTTCTAATTTCATCATATTGTGCTACTCTGGTTTGCTGGCTTGGAAAGGAGATATTTTGCTGACATGCATTTTTGCTGATACCAGTAGTGTGTAATTCTGAGAACAATCTGATCCCACAACCCGGCGTATCTGATGAAAGCCCTCCTGGGGACCCCCGGCACAGACCTCTCACAGGCCGGGACAGGTGCTCGGTCAGGCACAGGTTCCCACTCCCACCCACCAGACAGCTACACCTACAAGATGGATGATCAAGATAGATATAACGCTCTCATTTGCCTTCTCTTCACATAAAGCATACTAGAGTAGAAATAGATGAGGAATAGGGTTGTTACGGTTGATGGCGATGACTAAAACCACACTGTGTTCTGTTCAATAAAAATATAGTTTGTAATGAGGTCATTTTTCAGTTTCTTAAAATCAACACTATAACTAAAAATAAATATATATACTGTTGCCTTTAAATGCTTTCACACACATTTTGCTTTTTAAGATCAGATCTGATTCAATTCAAAAATACATGGCAACAAAGTGTAGTTTAGCTAAACAGATGTGCAATAACAACAAATACAGGAAGTACAGAATGCACAGTATGAACAATATCTACGCTATGTAAACGGTAAATGGACTGCACTTATATAGCGCTTTTCTACACCTTGGTACTCAAAGTGCTTTATAGCCTCACATTCACCCATTCACACACACATCAGTAAGCGGCTAATATGCTAATGTACCATGGAAGGTACTACCATGCCAGACCTACTGGGAGCAATTTACGGTTCAGTGTCTTGCTCAAGGACACCTCGGCATGTGGACAGCCAGGATTTTAACCACCAACCCTTTGGTCATTGGACAACCCGTCCAATGGGTGTAATATATTTGTATTACCTTTCCAATTCATCAGTACTTGACCAGGTTCAATTACTACACACTGAGTTCCAGTTACATTTAATCCATCAAAACTAAACCACATTATCACAATCATTTCGGGAGAAACTTTATGGGTAACAGTGTAAAAACATGGCAGTATGGGGGTGCACTGGTGAACACTGTGATCCCTGTTTGGAGTTTGTATCCAATGTAAACTCAAGTTCACTTTTGCCCTATAGGGAAACTTAACTTCTGTATTTAATCCAACCAAATACACACCAGGAGGAGCAGGCTGCAGGAGGGTGCTGACAGGAGAATCAACCTAACATAGGTGCTTTTTATGGAAACCTGGATAACCTAGAATCCTGCACGACACGAGGAGAACATTCAAACTCCACACAGAAAGGTTCTGGTCCAAGTGGGGATTGAACTCCCCATGATATTTATTATATTTCATCCAATACCAGCATCAGATTTCCAGTCTAAACACATTAATACCTTAATATGTTAAAGGGCTCATATTAATCTAAACCCACTTTTATTAGTCTTTGGATCATTTGGACCCTAATAGTACAAAAAGATTGAGTTTGAACCCTCCAGGTCCTGCAAAACTATCTTTATAGTCATTTTGTCGAGAAAAAATTGAGTGGATTTCCTTCTTAATTTGTTACATTTATAACTAGTTACGTCATGACATTTGCACGTATAAGGTCAAAACTTCTAACGAACATTTCTCAGAGTATTCCATAATTGCTCAAAATATGTCCAAACTTCGAGCCGATTACGTAAAATGTTCAGTTGTTGGTTGAACAGGACAGAACAGCACAAGCAACAACCTGGAGGGGGCGGGGCCTGAAGTGGTTCATTAAATTTAAAGGGCCAGTGCTCAAAGCCACCTTTCTGGTGTCATTACTCAGAAATAGTGTTGAAGATGAACCTGTGGAGTTGGATTAATGAAGAATTCAGACCCAAGCAGAACATTTACAGTTTATGTAGACCACAGGGAAATGTTTGAAAATGCATAATGCCATGCAGCGGCTGTAATTTCTCACATTTCTAGATAAATGTGAAAATGAATGGTTGGTCTCTATATGTCAGTTCTGCAATCAGAGGATTAAGTGGTTAGTGAGAATGAATAATAAAAAAAAAAAGATGAAGAAAATAAAAATCAAAGAAAAAGCACTTATGCACTCAAAGTAAAACTAAAGTGAAAATCAAATAACCAAACTCCAAGACTCAAAAATAAACACCAATGAAAAATTAAGATCCTTAATAACTCTGAAAAAAAATAAAAAAAAAAATAAAAAAAAAAAACAGGGATTATAGACTTAACTTTAATACATGGGAGAGAAAGCGTATTAGAAATTGGGATGAGTCTCCTACTGCCTTTCAACTCTTCCAGGCAGAAGTCTGGTCTTCTGCCTGCCTCAGAGCTATTTACCATTTACTTCACCATCACTGCACAACACATTTCATTATCACCTCTTTACACCATCTTATTTCTCCTCACTCTTCACGTTCCATTTATTCAGTGAACGCCAGCAACCTAAACACCTCCAGGATCCCATCCAAATCATACTTCAGAGGTGATGCTGAGCCAAATTTACACATATTGAATGTGTATGTATGTGTGTGTGTGTGGTTTGTTGTCATGCACACAATCTGATGCCAGGCGCTATGATTATAATAGGGAACCAAGTTGTCGGACAATAGCCCTGGGCGCCGTTTCTCCCCTTGTCACATTGAAAGTCGGCAACAGTAAAAATCTGAATTCGAGAATAACAATAAGACCCGCACAAAGGATGTTCCCACAAAAGGAAGTCGTTCTGTTCCAACCCCTACCGCCATGGTAATAGATGTACCCTTGTGAGTTTTGAGGCTTTGTGACGACTGATAAGAAGATTCTGATTGTGACTCCGCAACCTTAATGAAGCCAGAAACTAAGAAGGCATTATTACTGCTAAGATAATGTGGAAATAAACCTGCCGCTGCTGGTTTTCAGTTTATTAATGCTATAATGCACAGAGCTTTCCATTTCCCTGCCTCTGCATCATAATGCACGGAGGACCTCTGACGCAAACAAGGAAATACCAGATATGTTCAAGTCAGGACAGTAAAAAAAAAATTCTTACTTTATTTTATGGTGAATGTATATTTCAGCCTACAAAAAAAAATAGATTACTCAGCCAAGTTGGTGTTGTTGTTGTTTATAAAATTTTGAGATAAGACAGCATTCTGCCTGATTTTCTATGGAGCAGAGGCAATCATAAAATTGAGTTTCTCTTTTCTCGACACAGTTCTATGAATAAACAGTAATGCATAAACATGAATGTGCTTCTTCTCAGTAACAAGCTGGTTCCCTACGCCATTTGGAATAAGCATGAATATGTACTTCTCCCTAAATTATTTGCCCTTTATGTAAATGATTTGGTCCAAGAAATTAAACAGACCAACCTCTGTATTTTAAATCATTTTATTGAGTATTTTCCTGTCCACAGATGATACAGTGTTACTTGCAGCGAAGGATATTAATTCCCAAAATTGCTGACTTTATGGAACTGCAAATGGAGATTGACTATTATTACACAGATTGTACATTTTAGAAAGTATATGGATGATGCAGAGGGAATTAAATTATTGGCAGAAGATGGAAGGAGGATGGAATGTGTGATGAATAAAGTGAAACTCTTACCTGACCTTCGAATCTTCATCCTTCAACAAAACTTTATATTTCATCGGTAAGGTTCAATTTCATTTTATGCTGCAGGAGTTTCGAAGGTTGCCCATGACAATAATGCTGTACAGAATCGAACTATGAGATGGCTTCTTGGGGTGCATAAATTTACTGCTAAGAAAGCTGTTGAGGGCGAGGTGGGATGGGAGCCCTGTCTTGTAAAACAAAGAGGTGAAATGATGAGATTGCTTGAAACGCTTTGTTCAGCTGCCAGTGCAAATACTGACCAAAAAGATCTTTAACTGGGACTGAGCCCACAATTATGCCTGGATTTGAGCAGCTGCAAGAGGATTTTTAACACCATTTTCAGTAACATTTTACAGTGAAGTACAAATGCAGTAAAAACTAAATCTATTAAAGCTTTATAAAGAAGAGATTACAATTAAAAAATACATTCAACTCAGTGTGACTATTGCCACAGTCCTGGGGAACTACTTTCTCATTTGTCTGTTACCACAGAACCAGTCAGCGCCCTCGTTATGTGTAGAGTGCTAACCTGTATCGTGTCCTCCTGCTGCCACAGCACAGTGTTAATAAGCATCACACATGCCATGTATCCATTCAGTTACAGGAAAAGGCTCATGTACCAGTTACCGGAAGTTAGTTTGTGCACCTATTTACACTTTCAGTTTCAGCATGCAGACGAAAAACATGAAATGTGGTGACTTGTTTGCAAATTCTGAGGAATTTACCTGGGTTTGTGATGATTATAAATCAGCCACTGGGACGTTCAGAGAATCATTTGATTGGTTCTGTAGTAATAGACAAACCAATATTTTGTGCCACAGTACTGTGGTGGTAGACATTGCCTAAAATTACACAACAATATATAAAATGTATCATAGTCGAAAGAATGAGGCCGCAGGTACGAGCAGCTGAAATGAGTTTCCTTGGCAGAATGGTCGGGCTCAGCCTTAGAGATAGGGTGAGGAGCTCAAACATCCTGGAGGGGCTCAGAGTAGAACCGCTGCTCCTCCGTGTCAACAGGAGCCGGTTGAGGTGGTTCATCTAGTGAGGATGCCCCCTGGACACCTCCCTGAGTAGGTATTTTGGGCATGTCTGTCTAGTAGGAGACCTCAGGGCCGACCCAGGACACGCTGGAGGGATTATATCTTTGGGTGGGCCTGGGAACGCCTTAGGACTCCCCCAGAAGGGCTGGTGAAAGTGGCTGGGGAGGGGGCTGTCTGGGCTTCTTTGCTGAGGCTACTGCCCCCCGTGACCCCGAACCCAAATAAGAGGATGAAAACTGTATGGTATGGTAGTGAAAATTGAATCTGAAGAAAAAACAGTAATCAGATTGTGTAACGATTGTGTATTCTTACTGATTATTATTTTGTTGAGGTTGAAATGTATTTATATGCTGTGGCTTTTATGGTGATAATTTGGTTGCTTGCTTTTCTGATACTATACTAATTATACTTATTAATGCAATCTTTTATTTTGGAAGGATTTATAGCAAATGCTTAGAAAATAGATGGGATGCATGGGGTCGCCGGTTCAATTCTGGCTGGAGACACATGCAAAAAACAAAACAAAAAAACAAACAAAAATACCAAAAAAAAAACCCTGAGCTGCCAGTGAGGGTCCTTGGGTAAGACCCGTAAAGCTCCCGCCCAATGGGCAGCACGGTGGCGCAGTGCTTAGCGCTCATGCCTCACAGCAAGAAGGACCATGGGTTCTTTCTGTGTGGAGTCTGCATGTTCTCCTTGTGACTGCGTGGGTTCTCTTCCTCCCACTTCCAAAGACATGCACTTGGGGAATACATTGATTGGTAACTCTAAATTGGCCCTAGTGTGTGTGTGTGTGTGTGAATGGTTGTCTGTCTATCTGTGTGGTCCTGTGATGAACTGGCGGCTCATCCAGGGTGTACCCCGCCTTCCGCCCGTAGTTGCTGAGATAGGCTCCAGCCCCCCCACGACCCCCAAAAGGGACTAAGCAGTTGAAAGTAGATGGATGGATGGATGGACGGCTTAGAAAATGGGGTCCAACATATCAAGATACACAGTATGGATAAAAATATGGAGACGTATACACACGCCTCAAGCTTGAAATATTTTCAAGGTAAAAATGTTCATGTCAGTCATTGTAAATAATTAATTATCAAATCAATATTTCTTTTAATTTTAAAGTCTTTTTTTCTTTCTGAGTGAGAGTTGAAGAAACTAGATGGTTAGTTGTGGTTTCTGATGATTATTTATAATTTAGAACATTATACATATTTCAGTAATGTAGCGGTGTATATATACAGCATATATCTCGTAATCTAAACTTACTTGATATTCGTGATTATTCTTTTGTATCCCAGCCCCTGTTAGTGTTGAAACACCTGTATTCAATGTGTGATAATATATTGTCTGTAGGTATATTTAACAGATCACCAAACAGATGTGAAGATAAGTATTCCAAAACACCATTTAATTTCATAAAGTACAAAACCAATATCAGATGAAGTGAGTCCTACTGTTTTTACCCACTTTTAACTTTAATATTTACTTAATGAGCAGGAAAGGCCTTGTACATTCAACTGAATCCCACCGCTGTGTCCTTCGCCTAAGAATCATCATCATATCTGACAATGATCATCCAGGGAATTTGGATTCTTCTGTGAAGGAATGTGATTGTGTGACATTGACAGTGAAATAGGCCTAGCTTGTTTTTCTACAGAAAATGACCTAAATCTCTTATGGTGGCTCTGTTCAGTGATTTATAGAGCATAAAATATGGATTTGTAGATATTTCATTCATTTATGGGTATTTATTAATAGCCAATTAAAAAAATTTGATAAAACCACTTAAATATGGTAAGCGTTGTAATAATTCTGAAATACCTTTATTTGGAATTTTTATGCACCCACCTGGATTTAACTAAGTGAACAGTTAAAATCAGTTAACTGCAGTGATTAACCTTCACAGACTTACTGATCCAAAATATTCAATAACTTTTGAACCACTAATCTTTTAAATTTATATTTTGTTTGACCCACATTTATTAGTGTTTGCTTCATTTATTTGTGTATTTGGACCCTAATATTACATTACATTTGACTGAAGCTTTTATTCAAAGCAATGTACAAGGTATAGGCATGTATAGCGTAAAGTGCCTCACCCAAGGGCTCACCTGGGATTTGAACTGGCAACCTTCCGCACCAAAGTCTGCAGTATAAAGCGCTAAGCTATGCAGTCGCTATCAAATAATTAGCAATAGCAAATATCAAGTGGATTTCTACAACCTGCTTTAATTTCTGCTTCTGATGAACATTTCTCCGAGTATGAGCGTGAAGTGGCTCATTTGCATTTAAAGGGCCAGCGCTCCAAATGACCTTTCTGGTGTCATTACTCAGAAATAGGGTTGAAGATGGACCTGTGGAGTTGAATTCCATTTAATAAAAGCAAAATACCACTCCATTAATATATATGCATTAGATGTGGAAGTTCATAAGGTCCATAGTTTTCAAGGAAACATCAAAATTTTCATAAAGTTTAACAATTGATTGAAAAGATTAAAATGAATCTTTCTCCAATAAAATCCACCGTGTCATCACTAATACAGTTTGTTGAAAAAAATTCACGTTTGCTTCAGTATTCACTGTTTTGACATTATAACCTTTGAGTTCCATCAGTACTTTTGTGAACATTTACCTGGTCAGTAAATTGAAAAATATGAAAATACATTATTTTCACTGGGGAAAAAAATAGAACTTTTAAAATTATCAATGGTTAGTCAGGATTAGATATAGAGAAATATTCATTTGAAAGTTGCTATGAAAACATTTGAAGGTCTCTAGTGGTTAATTAATACAGTGTCATTCAGCTGAAATAAGTTATAGTAGCTTCTTATTTTCAACAGAAGGTCATGAGGCTGGTGAAGTGATTACCCATCATGCCTTGTGCCTACACTACAACAGTACAACAACTCTGTGGGGCAGTGATATGAAAGGTATCTAGGGTTGATTCAGTGGGTCAAGTCTAGGTTTAGCGATGTTATGTATCCATATAGAAACAATGTTACAATGAATTTGTGCTATAATCAAAGTTAAAGGGTAAATATTAGAGTGTGGGTATCGTTTTGTCCACCAAGTATCCTGTATGTGATGGGCAGAAAGGTGCAGGACCCTCAAAAACACAATCAAGCAATATATAACTAATAAAACATAGCAAAAATAAGTAGTATTAGAGGGATTTTTTTTTTCTTATTTTCTTCAGCTATGCACAGTCCTTTGCAACTTTTTAGACCGTTTCAGTTCAGTGATAAGTAGTAGCTGAGCAAATCAATATTGTCTGAAGTCAGAGAATACTCTGAAGGTTGTAGAATCACGTGCAGCTTTTTTTTTTTTTTTTTATCACACAGAGTCTGAGCAATTCATAAAGACTGGGACCCTATGTGGGAACATAATAAGAGTAGTAGCAAAATACCGGGTGAAGCAGGTGAAACGACCGTTGTATATCCTATTAAAAACATCCATGTCTCAGCAGTTGTCGAGGCAGTGTAGAGTCAATACCCGGCAGCAGCGGAGGTCAATAGCCTCTGTGCTTATTCTCAGGTTACACCGGACACTAGTGGAGTGAGAAAACATTCAAGCCACGTCAACCTCTTCCTTCCCCTAGCTAGTCAAACAAATCCACTTTAAGTGTATCTACTTCAGGTCTCACAGCAATAAAAGGAGAATATCATTAGTTCCGCAGTCTGCAAAAGCATCCAACACAACACCTTTTAACCACATCTTCACAGACAGATGATGCGTGTCTTTAGTGATATTTTTTTTTTTTTATAGCCAGGAATAAAAAAACAAAACAAAACAAAACAATAAATTATTCTATTCCAGGAGATCTGAAACGCTGAATATATTCATGTAATTATGGCACAAAAGGTTGTCATTATTTTTGCAGTTATTTCAGCAAAAGAGCAAAAAGCAGGTCAAGTATCACACAAGCCGTTCGTTATTTGTTTCAAAATGGGCTGTCAGTAGCTATTACGAAAAACACAATAAAACACAAGACGATAAATGCAAAGACAGAATGCAGTATCTGCTTTCCAGCTGCAGGTGACAATGCCCTTAAATGCCTGCGATATACGAAGCAAAGTTGTGCGCGACTTTTTCCTGCACGGTATTTTAAAAGAATCCAACATGAAATCTATGACAATTTCACTATTCAATACAGTGAAATGGAGCAAGCTTTAGAACAGAGAGAGCCGTTTCAGCAATTAGAACAGTCGAGATCCTCTACCAACTTCATTTACAAGCAAAAATTAGTCTTCTCCCAATGGTCATAATTTTCTACTACTTATACCAAGTAATTAGATAACAGAATGCTGAGTTGAACGTTGCATCATTACCCCAATTATGGAGCTTCAAATCAGTTTTGATTCAAGGAAAAAGGGACTGCCTGCTCGCAATCAGAGTCTTACTTCTCGGCAGTGCTTCCGGAGATTGTTAGAGCGATAGGGAACTGAGGAATGGCTGTCAGGTGTGGGGAAACAAAGAGGCGTCAGGAAGATATGGGAGACTATCAGCCCTCCAGTCTAAGCCTGCAGATATGAGATAAAGGCTTCGCCTACAGTAAAGAGGGGGGGGAGGGGGGGTGCAGACTCAAATGCTTTCTCTCCGAGAGCACAAACATAGAGGGAAAAAAGAAATCTAACACTCCTTTCACATCCACACTAGCAGGTTCGCAATGTGTGTTCCCACCTTCTTACCTCAGAGAAAGTGTAACGTTAGTCCAATTCAACCAGACGAATATTACAGTAAATTTATAATCACATCTATATTAAGTGCTGCATTCAATAACAGCTTTAAGTGCGTCACATAAAAGCATCGCTATCCACAAAACAAACTGACATTGACCTTTCATCAGATAGAAATCTCGACTGAACACGACATATAAACTAGCCACCAAAAAAAAAAAAAAAAAAAAAGTGGTGGGCAGTAAGTATGTAGATTTATTCATGTACTGTGTGTGTCACTACAGTTTTTCTACTTTGGAGTGTTTCCATTTTATGCCGCTTTATACTCAACATCACTACATTTCAGAAAGAAATATACATTCACGCTACATTTATGTCAGTTTTCACTAGATAGGTAATGATACACGCACTGAAATTACACTGCATGCATGTAAGTTTACACCAAAATGTCTTATGTCTTATGTGTCCAGTGATTTTTTTCCTTTCAGAAATTGTTCACCCATGTGTCTCACCAGAACCCCAAGACGATGAGCACAAAACCAAAGGGCTGTAAACATATTTGCACCTCAGAACACCTCCAATTAACCATGCCTCAAATTTCACTGAAATTCATTTTAGTGCCACCTTATAATCTTTTGTATAAATTACCATAAAATTTACAATGACATTATTTTTATTCATTAAACAGTGTATTTTCTCAGTTTACACCAAGATTTCACTTTTTAAAATTTATTTATTTATGTTCAACTGTGAATACAATACGGGTATATGAGATTTCCAAATCATAGTTCTGTTTTTATTTAGATTTTCAAAGTACTTAGCTTAATTCTTATTTGGAAATAGCATTGAATAGAACATAATAGAACATAATAGAATAGAATAGAACAGAACAGAATAGAATAGAATAGAATAGAACAGAATAGAATAGAATAGAACAGAATAGAATAGAATGGAATAGAACAGAATAGAATAGAATAGAACAGAACAGAACAGAACAGAATAGAATGGAATAGAACAGAATAGAATAGAACAGAATAGAATGGAATAGAACAGAATAGAATAGAATAGAACATAACAGAATAGAACGGAATGGAATAGAATAGAATACCTTTATAGTGACTGAATTGTTAAAAAAAATATGAATAGAACAGAATGGATCCTATTATTATAGTGATGGAATTGTTAAAAAAAAAAAAAAAGATCTGAAATAGAATAGAATTGAATACAATATCGTTATAGTGATGGAATTGTAAAAAAAAAAATGAAGAAAAATAATGAAACGGAATCGAATAGAATCGAATACAATAGAATTCCTAGATTCAATTCAATAAATTAGGAAGTTTTGTTGAGTAAAATAATAAAGTATAGTATATAGTAGAGTATATTTTACATCGCTGCAGTGATAGTTTTTGTAAGCGATCTGAAAATGTCTTTCATCTCTGCACTGAATACCACAAAGGGATTATAATACAGTCCTTTTAAGCCCTTGACATTATACTGTGTTTCTTTTCACAATCGTGATCTGTGAAATGTCATCTTACCGTCATCCATATCAGGGACAATTGTGATTTTGGCTGTGGGAAACTCCGAGCCCAGACGGCCCCCCATGGGCATGCTGAGGGTGACATTGAAGCTTTCCTCGTCTTCATACAGAGAGTCATCAATGATCACAATACGACAGGATTTCTCCACTTCTCCCTTGTCGAAGCGCAGGATGCTGTGATGGTCCTCGGGCCTGGAGATGTAATCAGAGTAGGATAGCACCGTGGTGGGGACTGTGCCTGTGGCTGAAACTGAAGCACAGAAAATAGGATTACAGACAGCGCTGTAAATGATCCAAAACACCATGATACTGTCTGTGTTTTTCCTACATGTAGCACAAAACAAGGGGAGGATTTTCTTTGTTTATACGTTAAGACTATGAAAACAAATCACAGGTAAACGTCTTAACCCTTTAACAACGACAATCTCGCCGGTGCTGCATTTTGCACTTAACGGCGTTCAAATTACTGTAACTCCTAAACCGTTTTTGCTATCCACGAAATTCTAACAGTATCGGAAAGCCGGGATTCTAAGCTTTCCAATGGTATATACAACTTTATGGCAATGTGAGACTATATTCTTCTACTCCTTTTGGATTTTCACCACAGTCTCCATCTAACTCTGTCTTCTGCATCCTCTTCTCTCACACCGACTCCCTTCATGTACTCTTTGACTCCATCCTTAAACCTCCTCTTTGGTCTTCCTTCCTAACCCTCTTGCCTGGCAGTTTCAGACTCAGCATCCTTCTACAAATATATTCACTGTCTTTCAATGTGAGACTATATTAAAAGTAGAAAAAAAAAATGATATAAAAAGTATAAATATAAACTATATAAATAAAATACTAAATAAATAAAAATATAAAGCCATAATATGGACACTGAATGTTCAAGACCAAAATGCTTGTTGGAGTAGATGTACAATAGCAGAATTTTTATTTTTGAAACCTCAAAAAGTTGTGTTATAGACATTTACAGTTGTTTCTGATAATAAATACAGTCACAGAAAAAAAATATTAGATCATCAAGTCATCAAAAACAATGGTTATGTAATCTCCTGTGTGTGTCATGTGACTAAAACACACAGAAAAAAACATGGAATGAATAAAAGAACTGTTTTTGTCAATACAACATAGATATTAATGTAAGAACTGAAGTGATTTTGTTTAATTTTTATCAAGAAAACACAGAAAATGGATAGATATCAGCTCTGAAATTAAACTATTATGAAATATTCTTGTTGTTATCATAATATTTGCCCAAACAAATGTATCTATAGTTATAACAGGCTTTAAAATGAACAAGAAATTGAAGAAAACAAGGGGTGGTCTAATCATTTTTTTCCGTGACTGTATGCTAAAAACTTCATGTCTATTCTTTCTTTGTTCCTCAAACACACTGTTTTAAGTATTTATTATTTATAATACTGATAATTAATGACCAAATATTGAAAGATTAGTTCTTCCTGAAGACAAAGATGCAAAAGAATTGGCAAAAAAGAGACATTTTCTGACACTTTATTGTAAAGAAAACAGAAGACACCAGAGACAGTCTGTTATAATGGCGGACTTGAAATGGTTAAACCAATTTTTTTTAATTATTATTATTATTAAATTTTGTTCGAGTTCCACATCAAAACATCAAAAGGCACTTTTTTTTTTTTAATGGGGAGGAACATATGTCATTGCTCGGTAATTTTCTTGGTATGTCTGATTCTATTTGAGAAGCTTATGTTATAGGGCAGTTGAACTACAATCGTTGGCTCATTGTTGTAAAGCACATCAGCATATGTGTTTCTTTTGTCTGATAAATTGATTTACTGTCACCTTGCACCTACTTTTGATGTGCAAGCAGGAAGATATTTCAAAGACTAAGCAGAATTATCAATAAAGAGGAGGAAGACGAGTAATATATGTTCATCTGTGGGGGAGGACAGAAGAGCAAATTCACGCAAACATATTCACGTCTCACTTATTGCCATGGGAATTGACATATGCATTTGTGAAAAATAAATACAGCATACCCCTTTAACTGAATTTAACCCCTGTTTTTAGTGTTACCTTGCTGGGTGTAGCAGATCACCATAAGCTCCTGACTGACATCTCCGCTTCTTCGCACAGGAATAAGCAGCTCCCCAATGTCCTCCTCTATGTTATACACAGCGGATGGAATGAACACCGTCGATTCTGTATATAAAGAAAAATAAAGACACATTGGTTCATTACCTGTACATATTGGGTTAAACGTATTTGACTTTTAAGGCTTGGGAATATCTTGTGCCCAGTTGTTTTTCTGGCGTAACGGGTAAGGAATTGAATCCGAAGTGAAGTGAACCGTATGATTAGAGATAAAGAACCTAGAAAACCCTCAGAACATCAAATCATATGTGACAGTTTGCATCAAAGAGCCCCGATGTACAAGCAGAGGGGTTTGCACGGAGGCCGATGACAGCACTCATTACAGCTTTGGTGATGGCGTTTCACTCATCTTTTTTTTTTTTTTTTTTTATCAAAAACCACCATCTAGCATTTATTCACATTCCAAATATTATGTGTTTTAGCCTGAGCTGATGCAAAGCATAAGGGAAAGACAGCTCTGGCATGAGATTCAGACAGGTACGCAAAGTGCTTCCTGTACAAATAATACCCTTCAGAGGTGCTTTCCCAAACACAGTAGGGATATGAAGTGGGCCGAAAACCTCTTATTTTAGCAAAATTTGGAACAATCCTGTGATATATGAATTAATTTGCCTTATCAACAAACAAAAAAAAGTCCCACAAACTGATATTTCATTGGACCACCTTTAACTGTCCTTATTTCAATGAGCTCATGCAATGTCACATGACATTACCGAACCTAGACCCCATCATATAAAGCAACCCCAGGGCATAACACTGCCCTGACTGACTTGTACTGTGGCCACTAGGTATGATGGGTAATCCCTTCATATTCCTCTTTTCTCATCCTGATGCGTCCATCATTCTGGAACAGGTCCGGTCTGGACTCATCAGATCATATGACTTTTCCCTATTGAAACACAGTGTGGTCATACACTGGGAGGGGTGGGGTGAGGCCTTTAAGACCCGGTTTTGCTAAGATGACTGCAAGAATATGGACACAAAATGTTCTAAGTGAAGGAAATATGTTTTTGTGTTTATGTATTTTTATTTAGACATTGATTCTTTACTCTGAAATCCTGTATATATGTCCGAAATTAGAGTTTGTGTATTTGTCTATTTTTTCAGTCTGTCAAAAAATCTAAATTCTTTGAATAAAAAGGGAATAATAAAAAAGAAATACAGTGAATGTCTTTATGCTCTATCACAGTGTTTTCTAACCTTTTTTGCACCACGGCACATATTTGACATTAGAAAAATCACAAGGCACACCACCAAACACAAATGTCACAAAAATACATATATACATTTATTAAACATTTATTGTATTGGAACAAAAAACCTCAGAGGGGGGCACGAGTGACTCCTCAGACTGAACCACCAGATTGAGGTCTGTTGTATACTGTTGTATATTATGGGATGCATATCCCTCCTGCCCCAACCTGATACCTGGGGTTCAAGGGTAACTCACTAATCCATGCATCAGTACTGAGGGGGTTTTACCAACAGAACCACCACATCAGAACCAGTTCACTGT
>JAPSES010000144.1:13358596-13385433 GCA_029822895.1 Maxillicosta whitleyi
CCTGTGGAGTTGAATTAATGAAGAATTCAGACCCAAACAGAACATTTGCAGTTTATGTAGAACACAGGGAAATGTTTTAAAGTGTATAATTCAATTTTAAAAAGCATAATATCACTCCTTTCAAAGAAGTGAATGGTCGCTTACTGCAAAAGGGGCTCACATGCAAAAAACGTATTTTCAACAATAGAAGATATATGAGTTCTGAACAGAAAACAGCATGCCTGTCTCTCTTTTTTTTTTTTTTAGCTTATCTTGGAAAACAAACATTTTCGAGCAATGACAGACACTTCCTGAATGAAGAGATGAGCTCACTGAGACAAAAGTCTCTGAGTCTCCATCCCAGGGGCTGAAAGACTTGCATTGTTACAAGTGCATGTGTTCAGTGTACCTGATCTCTAAGAGGCTGCTGGTGACTAAATAGAAAAGAACAGAGGTAGTAAAACAACAAGGGAATCCGAGCAGAAGTGTGAAAATGCGATGTGAAACAAAGCAACGTAAGGATGCAGGATGAAGCGACTTGACAAAGAGTGGGGGACGTGCTTTTTCTTGACCCTTGAATGAACAGTGTTTGCTCTCTTGTCAGACCACATAATGGTGGACTGTTTGCTGAAAGCTGCAGTGTGAGGCCATAGAATATAAAACCCCATCCCAACTCCACAGATTCATGAGCTCCATACTAATAGAGCCGGGTGTTTGTCTACGCTGTTCCTGGGTCTGGCTTCCATTGGTTTCAATTTTAACATGTTTCCACGGCATTTCACAGTTGTTACTTGTAAATCCTCACTTGCAGAGGGGCTCTCTGCTTTAGAGGAAAACGCTCCCTGAAAAAGCCAAAATGGTAATTCCTAAAGAAGTGTTAAATGCCTTTTGGGTCTTTGTTTATGACTGTTGAAAAGGAGCCTTGAAGTAGAACTACAGAAACCTGCATGTTAAAGATAAGCACGCTTGTCTATATTTATGAAAAAAAAAGAGAAGAACATTTCTGAGGATTTACTACTGTTATTGTCTCCTTGTAATATTGGAACTACAGATTGTACAGTGCAGTAAAACAGATTAAAGCTACAAAAAAGTTACAGGTACTGTATGTCAAAGAAAATTGCTTTTAAGAATAGCTGGGGAAAAAAATAATTTAAAGAACTCCCAAAGTAAATATTATTTGCATTTAAGGTGGCGATAGTAAATGTCTGTATGAACATTTAATAAAAATTAACATACTTTTTTGTTGTTACTGGGATAAATATAGATGTAAGGTTCTGGCATGACTTCCAAAGTGAATGGAGAAGGAGAAAAACAAGCTACAGGACAAGACCTTCAGCAGCAGTGTTTATAGTTAATAGTTCCTTCATAGTTCATAATTATTTATAGTTAATCATTTGTTCATAGTTCATAATTATTTATAGTTAATAGTTCCTTAATAGTTCATAATTATTTATAGTTAATCATTTGTTCATAGTTCATAATTGTTTATAGTTAATAGTTCCTTCATAGTTCAACTTCATAATTGTTTATAGTTAATAGTTTGTTCATAGTTCATAATTGTTTATAATCAATAGTTCCTTCATATTTCATAATTGTTTATAGTTAATAGTTTGTTCATAATTGTTTATAGTCAATAGTTCCTTCATAGTTGATGAACTAGTTCATATTTCTTTCTATATGTTTCTTCTATTATTTTTCAGTCTCATTTCCAAAGCTCATATAGAACCACAGACAGTATTTATTCTCAGGTTCTTCCTTCCTCTCAGACCTTGTCATAGAAACTCTATTAAATGTTCATATGATGAATCCTTGTTGCTCCTTTCTGCTACAGTCGCCTCCTGCTGCTTTTTTGGTTTGTCTTGTTTCGATGACGCATGTTCAGTTCACATTCACCCAAAATATGAACGTGTTCATAAACAACACTGTTCAGCAGTATACGTTGTAGAAGAACTTTACATCTGCAAACAGGGTACAATGATGGGCAGAGGAGGCGCCCTTTCATATGTCCAACCCGTCTTTGCAGTTACCCTACAGACAGGACTACAGATGTAACGATATGAAAATCTCATGTCACGGTTATTGTGACCAGTATTATTACAGTTATCAGTATTATCACAGTATTGTTCATCAAAATATTCATAAAGTATTATATATTTATATCATTTAACCAAGTTGTATTTTGAAAAAAATGAATAAAATAACACCCCCGTAGCGACTGGATAGCTTAGTGGTTTACACCGCTAACTTTGGTGTGGAAGGTTGTCAGTTCAAATCCCAAGTGGGCCCTAGGGCAAGACCCTTTATGCTATATATGCCTAGACCTTGTAAGTCACATTGGATAAAAACGTCAGACAAATGTGATGTAACGTACTTTCTGTGGCAGAAACACTAAAATACTACCATGCAAATATCAAATGTTCTCTCCAGCTTAAGGTCCTATTGTGCTTCTGTGGCAGACTATTGCAGACGGTTTTCGTTTATGGTTGTGTGGGGAGGTGTCGGTTTGTGCTATGTTATTCACTGCCACAACGCAAGGGGGCGCGAAGTCGCAGTTGTAAGGAGTAGTTTGTGCAGTGTTTATCTTCTGGTGGAGCAACAGTTGTACAGTCTTGTACAGTCTCGACGACAAGTTATACAAGTGTTGGTACTTCCTCACTTTTTCAATGAGACGCTCCTCTTTCTAATCCATCTTTGC
This sequence comes from Maxillicosta whitleyi, assembly GCA_029822895.1. Classification (NCBI taxonomy): domain Eukaryota; kingdom Metazoa; phylum Chordata; class Actinopteri; order Perciformes; family Neosebastidae; genus Maxillicosta; species Maxillicosta whitleyi. The sequence goes on from JAPSES010000144.1 coordinate 13,361,271, forward strand.
AAGTATTTTATAAATGGTGCTCACAAATCTTTTTTTTTTGGGCACTTGCCGTAGCGGAAATACGTGAACAGTGATTACAGCGGACCAATCACAGCCCTCTTGTCTGCGTCCAGTCAGAATTTTTGGAGGTACGCGCTGACTGATTTGCTGCGTGAGCATAATTTGGGTTTATGTCCCACCTTCCAAAAACATGCACTGTTAGATTGATTACCCATAGGTGTGAATGTGACAATGATTGATTATCTCTATATGTTCAGCCCGGTGATGAAGGGGTGACATGTCCAGGGTGTACCCCGCCTTTGTCAATAAGTAGCTGGGATAGGCACCCGTGACCCTAGTGAGGATAAAGCCTGTTCAGAAAATGAATGAATGAATGAACAATTAAATGTACTTTAAAGATAATAAGAGATGTCTGCACTAGGGGTGGGAATTGACAGGATTTTAACAGTATCAATGCTGTTGTCAATTCTGCTTACCAGTCCAATTCCTTAGCAATTCCTCTATCGATTCCTGAGTGGGGAAAAAAAGTAATTGGACAGGATCTGTGCGCTTGGACCCACTACCCCCAGTTCTGTGGAGCACCATCCTGAGGCAGGCTTCAGCCATGCTTTCACAGAAATATTGTAAATAAAATAATGTAAACTGTGCAGGTGAAGTTGCTTCTCCAGGAAATGAGCAGAAATGAGTTTTCCAATTGTGCTAATCAAGCACTGATTTCACGATAATAAGGGAATTTTACCACGGTTTATCATTATACCAGTTATTGTTACATCCCTACAACATATGAATTGCAAGGAATCCAAAAAAAAAATAATTAAAATGCTGTCACTAACAGACAACAGAGTTTATAAATGAGTCGGTATTTTGATAATAAAGATGATATCATTTAGAGAATCGGGTCAAACAGTTGATAATGGTAGTAAATGTAAGTGTATGTACGTTAGTTAATGCGAATGCTTCTAACACTAGACAAAACAAATATTAAAGTCAAAGTCTAACATGTCGTAAAAATCAATTACATCCCGACATCAAAATACTGAGGAAATGTGAGACAGAGTGAAGAGCAGAGATATCAGTCAGTATCAGTCCTTTCTTCTGCCGTCCTCCTCCTTCTTCTGCTGCTGTGATTCACTGTCTGTAGATATCAGTGCTACACAGAAGGTCTGGTTTGAATTCTCAGCCAGCAAAGTTTAAAAGAATTTGTCAAATGTTAGGATTTCACGGAAAAGTGAGTAAAAAGTTCTGCTCTAGTCGTGACTATTAGTGCTGGCAGAGACACACAAATTTTGTTTTTTTGCCAGTTTAGTCTTTTTTTTTCTTTTTCGGTACAATTCTGAGGTACACTGAAGAACAATTACAAGTTTTTCATAGGATTTCACTGGCAAATACTAAACATTCATGCAAGGAGTCAATTTGTGTTCCCGCCAAAAACTGTTGGCCATGACTATACATTAGGGGTTTAGAACTTAAGAACTATATTTGTCTATGTGAAAGAATTAATCCTCCTAAATTGTTTTTGTTTTTGTTTTTTTCCGGTGGTGCAAAAGCAGCAACAACATTACTTACAGATTTATGTTCATAAATATGAAAGAGAATGAGAAAAAGACCAAGTGTAAACATGGAATACAAGGATACATTTGATAAAGGAATACAATTTGCAAGTTAAACCAAAGCCAAACAGCTTTGGGGTATCAAAACAAAGTAATATTAGCTTAACAAGCATGATGTGGTTGTATAAAATATGAGGATGCACTAAGCATTTTTCCATTGACCTTCAAATACATTGCACATTAAAAATTTGTCTAATGGAGAAACGACAGTTTCGCCTAAACTTGTTTTTTGATGAAACATTTTGGCGCTAGTAAGAGTTGGTTTTTCGGGAGTAGCGAAATTGGTATATCTCACAAAACTGCAATTGAAAGACCTTTTCCCACAAATTTGAGTCACGTGATTGAAAAAAAAAAAAACATATGTTGATGCATGTTACAACAAGCCAAGATATGTGGACACACCAGGAAACTGAATCATTTTTATAATTTAGCATGGATTAGAGGACTAATATATAATGATAATAATAATAATAATAATAATGAATATATCTGTAAATCAACATAATATTATGTCCAGCGCTATGTTTATGGAATGAACATACAATAATAAATGACCGCATTTGTGATTTAATGGAAAAAACATGATTACACACTTGTGTTTTTTTGGCATTTAGTAAATATCGGTAGTTTTACGCATATGTCCAACGGAAAACAAACCACTCTTTGCAAAATCCTTGGCTATTATTAATATTTATATTCATATTCAAAATGTCCTTTTAACCAATAGCTGACACTGATGTCATTTTCAATTTTTTTTACTGTTATTGTGTATCCTCTTAACAAAGAAAACCTCATATTATGAATTTAAAAATAGCTCGTATTGTCCCATATTTCAGCCCATTATTACATTATTTTTGGATGAACATAAACTGAAATAAACCTTTCAAATAACACGGCAGGCAAAAATCTGCTGTTGCCATCAGTAGAAAGACATTTTATATAATGACAACAATATTGGTTGATAACATCGGTGCGTCCCTCAAACAATAACAACTGGGAACAAAACGGGAGTACATGTCTTCTTTTCTTGTACCTATATTTGAAGTACCTTTTTCTCCACTGTGACAGAAATTTGTATAACTTATACGAGAAATAGGCAGCTCTCAATACAGTATTTTCTTGTTTCATTCGGCTAAGGTGCTGCGATAAAACAATGTGTATAAATGCACATTCACTAATATCCCTCTATTATTTCAAAGTCAAGTCAAGTTTACTTATATAGCACTTTTCATACCTAGGGTAAATTCAAGGTGCTTTACAAACCAGTCAGTGCACAGGACAAAGTATAAAAAAGTACAAGTTATAAAAAGTAAGAAATGAATACATTAAAAATAGATTAAAAACATCATAGATTTAAAACATCAATAAAAGATCATATAAAGTGCATAAGTTAATCATCATATCAGTACCAGTTTAAGGAACACATAAGAAGCATAAACTTATCAACATTTGAGCAGTCTGTTTGATAAAATGATAAATATGTCTGGATACTCTTTTTGTGTGGCCTCAAATCTCTGCTGTCGTGTTGCATTAGGTGACCCGCCCATCGGCATGATGGGAGACACCTGGGCCAAGAGCCGTCCCTTTTACAAATCCCTGCAGTCGCCTTAGAACGGCGGAGCTCTCCTCATCTGGTAAAATGTCATGTTCTTTGTTTCTGCTCACTCATCTATACACTCCCACTACAACCCTCAGGGTACGAACAATCACATTCCATGGTATTGTTCATTTGCTTGTATTAGTTTGGGGTTTTTTTGTTGCAAAAAAATCAGTTATTGGCCTTTAATTTCTGTCTTTTCTTTTCTTTTTTTTTTTTTTTGTCATGGCTTCAGACAGTGGTGGAATGTAACTAAGTATTTGTACTTCATTACTGTATTGTGTTAAGTACATTTTTAGGTATCTGTCTTTTACTGAGCTGAGCTAAAGCTGAGTTTTAATGTTTACATGATCAAATTAAATACAGGTAGTCCTCGTGTTACGACGTACTCGACTTGCGTTATTTTGACTTTGCGACGACAGAGTCTCGGCCGCTATTACTGTACATTTATTTATTTATTTAATGGTTTATTTAGACGGGACAGTGCATATTAATGAACATTACATACGTGATGTGCTGTAAATGTGCCGGAATTAGCATGCATGCTAAATTTCATCCGCACAGTAAGTACAGTATCTTATTTTTTACTTTATTTTATTAATCTGAAGTATAACACATGTATTTGGATAGTTATTTAGAGATTTTGGGGGTATTTAGGGGTACTAAAGGGTTAATTGCAACTTACACGGAAATTCAGGTTACGAGGACAGCATAGGAACGGAACTCATTCGTAACCTGAGAACTACCTGTATAGGAAAAAAAAGATTTTTACTGAAAAAAAATACTAAATACAAAGGATAATATTACAACAAATGGTGATAAATTACTTAATAAAGGTTCAATACAGAGAGAAATTCATTTGAGAACTGACACAAAACTAGCACTGAGTCTTTATGGGTTAAAGTACATTTACTTAGTATTTAGTTATTTTACTTAAGTAAGATGTAATACTTCTACTTTTAGTTAGCATATATTTAGCAGTATATTTGTGGTTTTACTTCAATACTAAGCTTCAGTACTTCCTCCACCACTGGCTTCAGAGCTGAGATGTGACATTTGGAACAGAAGTATTTTACGATTAAGAAATATAAGATATATAGGTATTATTACAGTGCAGTGAACCCTCGTTTATTGCGGGGGTTACGTTCTAAAAATAACACGCAATAGGTGAAATCCATGAAGTAGTCAGCTTTATTTTTTACAGTTATAAAATACAATACTCAGAGTTAGACTCAGTTATGTGATAAAGATAATATATTCTATGGTAGAGATGGATGCTCCGCAGAAAAGTCCAAATTTTTAGTCGGAAGGAGACACAAACCTACTTGCAAAAATGATCAAAGAAGATCAACAAGTGCTTGGATGCGCTTTGAAGGAATGAGAGTCTCAGTAGAAAGTCTGCTACTTGGTGAAAACTTTGAAAATAACAATTTTTAATAAGGGTACGCCTGGCTGCATGTAAACAAGAATATAAACAACTTAATAAGAATTTTTCAGAATTACCCAAAAAGGCTGAACATTTTGTGCATGTAAAGGTGGTACTGCACTGCACACGCTCCCATATTTATTTAATGAGTCAAATGTTTGCAGTAAATGAGAAGGTGTGGAAGTAAAGTGAAAAGGCGCTTGTTCGCTGCATTTCGGGCAGTCGTGTGTGATGTTTATTCCACATGCGTGTATCATGACAAGAGCGAAAATGCAATTCATCAGTCAACATTTGACCACATTATGACAAAATAAACCATATCAGTTCCGAACAGCAGCTGGCTCCCTTAGGACCGCAATTCGGAGACCTCTGTGTTCAAAGCTAACACAAAAACATTCACAACCTGTTATGAATAACACAACACCTGAGCCCCCGAGAAATCAAATAAACAAGATGTGATGAGCTCTATTTCACAGAGACTGGAATCTATTAGATCTGAAGGGCGAAAGCTAAATGTCAAAGGGAATAAACATGAGAGACATGCAGAAGTTGCATTTTTGTCGACAGGACTGTGTGACATTTTCACTTTCACTCAGTGGATGCCCTTTAAAAACCCAAACCCCCGTTTTAGGAGGTGCGTAAAGTGCAAATTAAATCTGTTACCTGACTATCCCCTTAGGTTTCACGCAGGCTCATAAGCTTTAAATGCTCCCTCCCTGAAAGACAATACGCTTAAAAACAATGACCCACACACTAGCGATAACCTTTAAGGTATTACAGGCCAATTTTGTGGTAATTGTAATGCTTTAGCCAATTACTTGTGGGTTTAAGGGGCTAAATGTAACTGCTTCATCAGATTGCACTGTTGTCTACTTCGTAACACCCCATGGCCTCGCTCGTGCTAATATGCTAACTTCACACTCCAAGCCAACGTCCCTGAAAACCAAGATAAGCCCAGGCGCGGTCTACTTAAACTCAAACAGCAGGGCATTACTTAGTATTTTCAATGGGGCTCTTTGAATTTCTTTGATTGCTCCATATTTAGCGGAGTATTTCATGTTCCTCACAGCAACACGAGTAAACACACATATATTAAAAGGAAAACATCGCTGTGAGAATCCAGACATACTGTGTATTTAACAGTGCTTTTGGAAGCAGTCAAATTGTTCAGTTTGTTTTAAAAAAAAAAAATAAAATAAATTAAAAATAAAAAAAATCAACATCATATCCATGTTGAATTTGGAACAACTAAAAAGTACCAACTGTTCTAGTTTGATTTCTGCTGCCTACAGCTCTGTCAAAACACAGACGGGAACTATGATTGATTTACAAAGCGCCATCTACATTTTAACACAAATTATGCCTAGATTTCGCTTGCATTGCTGCTCACTTGATGAATGCTCTTTTTTAGGACCGCAACAGGAAAATATCTTATTTTAGCCACTTGTTAAAAAGTTCCAGAAAAGTATTTTATAGCTATGTGCTTGAAGGAAACCTAAAGTATAAGACGAGAATGTTCTCTCACTTAGATGACTAGACAGCTTGAGTCTGTGGTATATTTTTAGAAATGGAAGTAAGACATATACACATGAGCCAGCACCGCACTTTGCAGTTAACGCTAATCAAGTCAAATGCAAATATCCAAATAATTTGAATTCATATGTAGATTAGGAGGCATACCCGCAGTGCTTACCTACTATATTTTCAGCCCTCTGAACTTGTCAACATAGGTAATGTGCTAAGAGTGAAATGCACGTCCGCATTCATGCCTTCACTACAGGCAACAGGAAGCAGCTTGATGCCTCACCCCCCCTCCAATACTGGGACCAACACAGCATTTCTATCTTTTATCTCCTTTGACTGATCTACCATCCCATTTCTCAACTAGATGACTTCTTATATCCTGTCTATCGGGCTCCACTTAATAGAAGGAAACAGCTGGTGGAGGTGGTGAGAAGGAGCCTGATCCACTCTCAGAATCCCCTGACACTTTCATGAGCATCTTTTATGAGATGAGATCCCCTTTACTCTGAAGACACTCCTACCATGTTCACAAGGCATGCATGAAATGAACATCTTCTCAAGAGAGTTCACTTTAAACTGTTGAAACTGTGTGTGAAATGTTCCCTTTCTCCCTCTATCTAATACAGTTTCTTGGCGTATGAAAATGCAGATGATATCAAACAAAGAGCTGGTGTTTATCCCAGCCCTACATCATCACAGTCTAATCAAAAGAGACAACAGCTTGAAATCAAAGACAAATCAGTTATCAATTAAGCTATAGATGATGCCCAGCATCTTGATGCAACATTTAGGCATTGCCAGCTTCATCTCTGATTATGGGATCAGGCAGCTGGCCCTGAGATGGATGGATAGTGGATTCTCTGTGTGAGTGGTAAAGCATGAAGTGTGTGTACAGAGGAGATGCAGCCGGTATCAGGATCCAATTCTGAAACCTGGGCTCAGCTGGAGAGAGTTGTGACACTACAGCCTTAGCCCAGCTGTCAGAGGCTTGTCATGCAGCACGGCTTAGAGGAGCATCTCCGGCCCACTGCAGGGATTCGGGGGCCAAAAACACATTATCCAGAGTGATTTTGCAAAATTGAACAAAAGCTCTTCTGCTGTGAGAGAGAGTTGTCACAGCAGCAACTACAGACCGACTGTCTTTCAGAGCTATTAGGGTTTTTTTTTCCCAGTTCGATTAAAGTGTTTTATATATAATGGTGAAAAATTACAAGATGGACTTTTTAATCCTGCTTTTTTAGCATGTACACTGATTGCAAAACTGTTAGACTTTGATGAATATTTCTGTTATACAAATGTACTTTATTTTTATTTTATTTTTATTTTTTTTACAAGTGTTTTTCAGTTTATATGAAGTGGATGGAAATCTGCACCAAACTTTAATCTGTAATTTTTTTTTTTACAGACTCAGTGTTTTAACAACCTCAGTTCTGCTAGAGCAATATCCTAAGGCAGGTATGACGACACATATTATCATCAAGGGGAACAAGCCCAGGCCTGGGGTTTCTATAATGTTGGGAATTTGCCTGGGCTTTGTTATTTGTGGCTCCACACTTTCTATGGCAACACATTAAGATAGGGGAAAAGAAGCCTCCAAGGAGGGTTTCCCTTCTGTTTGAGGTAAATGAGGACACATCAGAATGTAAGGGTGTGTCTATACAGTTAAACTCAAATATTCAGGAACACACTGACAGCCCCACTTCTCTGCTTAAACAAGAGATATATTTCTGACTAAATGTCAAGAGTTTTTAGTGATCACCCATGGAAATTAAGAAAAAGAAGCATAAAACTCACAGCCTGCAGTTACAGCAGATGACAGTAATGTGACACAAAAACAAAGGCAAAACAGACTGAACAAATTACTAATTCATCTCTTACCAACATGCTTTGGCATACTTTCACTATAGAATGAGCCGGTGTGTAATAAATACTGAAAGACAGATACTGTTTTAAGTCTAATAGACCTTAATTATAAATGAATTTCATCCCTTCACCAATGAGCGTAGCTTGTTGAATGACACACATGTTAAAGTAAATATTAATGCATTTAATAAAGAAGCTAACTGTAAGAATCAAAGCACAAATAACTGCAATGCAGACCAGGAAGGAGATCATAACCAAAGTTTGCCTCTGATGAAATGAGGGAGCTCTGAGGCACACAAATCACTCTCCATCTAAAACGATTAGCCTAAATCCACACTGTAATTCAGTTTCTCATCCTCAAAATTAAGCATCTGTTACCCAGAAATAGGTCTGCAATCAACTCCCAGATGTTTTAGCAAAAAGCATTTTTCCATCACAATATAACAACTACCTAATATTTTATTAGGTGCTGCACAGGTGGACTGTGGGGAAAACCTACCATCTGAAATCCTTTTAAAAACACAACAACCGGACCAGCTATGTAATTTGGTGAAGCTTCAGACATTCTTCATATATATATGACTCATAGGTCCCAAGGACAAAGTAATGTTATACCCGCTGCAAACTGTGTGCGTGGAGACAATTTCATTAATAACAGGATAGAAATGCTCGGCGAAACTGCAGACTCATCACATGCTTTGTTATGAGTATATTATGCCATACACAAAGTGCGTTCACCTTTCCTCAGTTGTGTTTTAGCATGCTACGGGAAGAAAGATAATCCCCACTAACATAGGATTAGACAGCAGAGCAGGCCAGGGAGATGGATTCAAGTCTGCCTCCACTGTCACAAGCGATTACACACAGATAAAATGGAAGATGTAGGCAATCTTCACGGCATATTACTGCACTGCAAGATGGAATGGAGGATTTGTTGGGTCAAGGTTCGTGGTGACCTGAACTTACTTTATTACATCAAGCAGAAATAAAAGAAAACAATAGAACACGCTTGTTGAGGTGAACGCTGCAGATGTACGCTGAAAACTTGGGAGGTGAACGAGAGAAAAAAAAAATGTTCCACTTAGGAATTTGCTCCGTGTTATACACTGCAGGCTCAGTTCACAACAAATCTGAATTATTGATTGAGACTATGCACTTTACATACTAAACAAATCTTACTTCTGAAATGGGAAAAGGAGTCTGACCTTCAGATGTAGCACATTTTTATGAAGTGAACAATCAATGATCTTTTGCTACCTCTTTGTTGCTTTGTGAGAGAGAGAAAAAAATGAGTCGGTAGTGAGTGCCTGGAATGAAAAACAAAGGCCACAGCAGTGGGTCTGTCAGTAGGAACATCCCTGATGCTGACTGACTGGAGGCAGACAGGGATTCAGCTTGACAAACAACTGCCTCGAAACGCTTGGGCTTGTGTGTGCTCAGGTAAGCTCACCTGAATGCATGAAATCTCCAGGAGACAAGGGGAAGCTGGAGTCCACCGAAATACAGCAATTAACCGACTTAGAATGTCAGAGGGACCGCCCACCACCACCCAAAACACACACAACCGTGCAAAAAACACCCAAGATACATATCGTTCTTAAACAAGACCCCTTAAGCAATTAGAGAAGTTTCTGTCCCACAACTCTACTTCGGCCTTTCCAGTCGTCATGCAACGCTGCTGTAAACATATACCCATGTAAAATGTGTAATTTCAGCTCGCTGCAATTATTAATTCAAAGCTATGACAGCTTTGACAAATAGTGAGACACAAGTGGCTCCCAGAAAATAAGACCTGTCATCAGCTTTTTCAGAAAAAACACCTTAAATACAGCTGTAAAGACACACAGAGAAAGCCTTTTGAAAAGAAATTGGAGACACGTCCACAAATTATCCATGAAGACAGTGTTACTGACTTTGTGAAGAATCAACAATGTAATTTTAAAGTCTTCTTCTTTTTTTTTTTTTTTTTCTCGCACAGGGATAATAGCGTTTTAGCCAGACTGAGAGGAAGAATCCTTGTTTTATTTCGACACATACTAATTCAAAATAATACGCTTTTGGGGATCTGGCCTCTTGTTGTTTTATTTGTGGTAAAAAGGCCATCTGGTGTCTTTATGCATCCAACATATTTGAGTAAACAGCAACTTCTCTTCAACTCTAAATCACTCCTTAAGCTTCATTTATCCAGTGTTACAAATCAATTAACCATGGGTTTACCACTTCTTACAGGTTCTTTAAAAGTCACCAACATTTAATCTTGTACAGTAAAGGTCAAACAAGCATAGATAAGGTGAACACAGATCTGAAATTGGCCTCTAAATACTTCATTAAATGACACTAGCAGCAGATGCAACGCTGCCAAGAAGGACTTGGCTCCGGACAGTTCAATTTAGGAAAGCCAAGACTGTGTCCAGCACTGATACAATGCATCTATCAGAGACACTATGATCGCAGCTTCAACAACTTTGTGGTCAGATGTCAAACCCCTATTAAGTATTTGGCTGGAGTATAATGAATGACTTGGCACTTTCCATTCATTCTCCCTTTGGGGAATAAAATGCCAGGAGTAAATTAGTGCCCTGCCCTGTAATAAGTGCAGGCTGTAGCCTAAGTCACGTTATTTTTGGATCGACAATGGAGCCAGCAGAAATCCCATGAGTCAGTTTCATGGGTCAGGAATCCCAGTATAGTCATCTAACTTTTGATCAGAGGCAAAGAGAAGAAAGAAAGTGACTGTAGCTACAAATAGTGCAACTTATTAACTGGTCATAAAAGTTAGACTAAAGTAATAATAAAACTAATAAAACAAAACTGATACAACTAAATTTTAGCATTTGACAGGGCAAGTTGAAAGGCTCAGTATCTAATAGTATATAATAGTGCATGCTCCTCCAGTATGCTCATGTGCAGCTTGTGTTGGACACATGGACGTATTATTAGAACTGGATTCCCAAAATGGCGTCTCTTCATTCCATTGTAGAGTCGTCCCATGTTACTGCCACGTTTTGCAGCCCATCGCTCATGAGTGGATTAAACATTTCAACCACTGCCCCTGTCCATGCCTTTTCACTCAGACCAATGGGTTTTCACAGTCACTCCTTCATCATGGTCTTTTGAGAAAAAATGCTTCTAGGGCCAAGGGGATTTTTTTTTTTTTTTTTGCTACAATACTCTGAGTCAACACTCTTCTATAGAATGTGTCATGAAAATAGAATACTTGGACACTTTTGTATTTCAGGAAAACCATGGAGTGAGAAATAACATGTATGCAAATGAAGGTGTGCATTTCAGGTGTCGGTTCAACCAATGTTGTGCAAATTACTTCCAAAATGTAATACATTACTATTACTTGTTAATAATATTTAAAAGCAACTCCTTACCTTACCATGTTACTGTCTCAAAATTGTACTGAGTTACATGAGTCCTGTATTGCTTTAGAGTTAGATATAGACTCTCATCATAAATGGCATGTGCACCAAAGAACCCCCAACCCCCCACCCATGTACAGATAGCTCAGTACGTAACATTATGGCCTACTATGTCCAAATCCCAGACGGAATGCTTGCATTTTTTCCCCAACATTTTACATGTTCAAACAGGGAACAGGGCGGGGTAGATAAATCCGCAGTTGATAAAGAATTGTAACTATTCATAGAAAGATTAGCTTTAGGGTTGCCACATCTGAGTTGTAAAAAAACGGGACACATTGGTCAGTGGCTGCGCCTGCATGTGCGCGGTTCCACGCTTGCACGTGTGCGGGGATTGAGGGCTGCGGACACGCACATCTACGATACCTTTTGTCTTGAATATTCACATCCATAAAACAGTTCAACTGGTGCAGTTATGCGTTCATTTTTTTGTTTTCCTAACCCTTGAAGTATCCGTAGCCATGTACAATATGGCTGTCTGCGAGAAAACTATTTATATAAATGGTTTGTGTTTATTTCAACGGGGGATAGTGTGAGGGAGTAAAAACCAGGACAAAACGTATCCCAGGAAGGTTATGTCATTTTCCTGGACAGACCACAAAAAACCGGGACAATTCCAGAAAAACCTGGACGTGTGGCAATAACACTAATTAGCTTGTCATTGCACGGGGATCATGCTAACTAGCTAACATGCTAACTAGCTTCTTTAAGCGGGTTAATGATAGTAATGAGCAAGTGGACAATGTACTGTCTTCTGCCATTGTCACCCATTGGCTGAACACCAACAGGAATTGAACTTTACTGACCGATTTCTTAAGGTGTCGCAGACTTGCTGGGGGGGGGGGGGGTTAATAATGTCACAATATGTGCACTATTGAACATGTACAGATATGAAACTGATGGGCAATGCATTACACTACAGCATTATAGCAAAAAGTAATCTGTTACTGTAATGCATTACTTTTCTACATGTTACATCCAACACTGGTTACAACACTGGATAATTTAGTCACTTCTGTACAGTAGGGGGCATTAAAAATGTGAGCCCCACTCCATTTAACTAGTGTACATGGCTGTTAATACCCTATGACTATTTCCATCTACATTTACAGCATTTGTCATTTTCTTTAAGTATTCTAATTATTAAAAATTGAAAAGTACACACTTTAACAAGAGCATTATTATTTTACTGGACAGAGACCGACAATGTACTAATGTAAGCACACCCCACCGAACGGTTGCCCAGCAGTGACTTGGGTATATTAATGCAGCGAAGGCCCTTAGATTATGTTACTAACTAAAATGTTCCAGGTAGACTGACTATAAAACAAGGTTACAATGGGGTACAGAATCCTAAAATGGGGTATCACAAATAATGCATAGTTGCAAAACGGACTGAGGTTCACATTTTAATCCACTTCTATACACAAATGACTGAAAGATGGAATTTGTTTTACTGGAAACACATGGAATGTATACCTTTTTTTTTTTTTTTGCAATGTATCTTACTTTGACTGACTCTGCGGTTATCCTTGAGTGTTCTGTTTTTCTGAGATACCAGTGGAGACTATTAATTACCTTAAAATGAAATCAGATAACATCAACGAAAACAGCGCAAACGTAACGAGAGCACACAAGCACATGCAGATCTTGAATTTTGAGCCTATAATCAATGACAAATGATGATGATAAATATTCATAAATTTAATCTGCAGCTTGTCAATTGATCAGGAATGTAAATATGATAGTTTACAACATTCACATGTACACAAAATTCTGTTTCACATTGTAATTAGCACTAAACAGTATGTGCCAGCTATTTAAATTTGTGCATATATTCATGTTCACAGCTGTTAAACACTCAGACTTCCCCCAGCAGCTGTGACATGAAAAACAACTTCACCCAAAAAATTTCCCACTGAACTTAAAGTGGAGGGCAGAAGGTTTCCCAATGCTGAACATGACAGAGTGCAGCTGTGAGCTAGAGTACACCATTCAGTTCCTCCACAACATGACTGTTCAAAGAAGCTGGAGGTTCTGTCTGGGGATTTAGGGCAGCCACCAGCACAGCTTAAATCTTATTAAAAATGTTCACTGACTGCTTCACAAGCTGCAGTGCAGTATGTGTAAGGTCCTTATGGATAGGTTACTCTCCAAGACGCTTCATCAATTTGTTCAGCAATTTAGGTGCCACTATAAAATACAATACCCTGTCATAAAATTAATTTTTTCAGACGTGCAGTGCTGACTGTGGTAATTTGCTTTGTTTGAACACACCGTTCTGTCATCATTTACAATTATTAGCGAGGTTATGTGCCATTTTTATCTTAAAGCAAGTCGAAAAGCGATGTGGAAGATTGTACGAAGTCATAAATATACTAATTGGCATTTTGCTAAGATGAACTACCACTGTGGAAATAAATATGTCAACAAGCAACAAGGAAGCTAGAGATGGAAAGGAGACTGACATAGAAAAGGAAGTCTGGAGAGATTCACAACAACTAAACATAGACACTAAATGGCTGTTGAACAAGAAATGGAGTTCTGCACAGGCTCAGTAATTCAGGATAGAGCTGTCACTTATAGTTGTCACCACATTCACAAAACATCCACCTGTTGGCATTGACGTTAACCTATCCATTATTCTATTTTGTCTAAAGTCAGAGATTTGTCCTGAGTAGAGACATGAGAAAATGTGTCTGGGGGCCCCCACTAAGGTGCTTGTGGGAAAAGAGGGCCCCTATTAAAGAGGTCTTTTGTGCTCCCTCCTCGCCACTGAAGGGTAGCAGAAAGGACACACTGTCAGGCACACTGCCTGTGCTAATCGGCAACATGTCGTGATTGCCTCTAACCATTCACCGAGCCCGATTACATGTCTGCTTTAGAAGGTTGGTTCTCGCTAATTGTTGTACTAATTACTTTAAAGGTACATCAGTCGATACCTTACAAACAATGAACCATTTGCATGAAAACTAATCAAATTCTCATGGGTGGAGGTGCAAGAGAAAGCACAGAATACTGATAGAAACGGCTCAACAAAGAAGCAGCAAAACATTCAATACATGTTCAGAATATGCACAAATGCTCATGGGTGGAAGTGCTAGAAAAGGCTCTGCATACTGATAGAAAAGGCTTACAACAAAGACGCTACAGAATATTCAACAGATGTTCAAAATAAGTAAAACAGCAAATAATGTAAAAAAATAAATAAATAAAAATAACTTTTCCTCTCATGCCTTGCTGTCTGCATGCTTTTTTGCTCATTTGCCCAGGTTAAAATAAAGAACTCCAACTATATAATTATAACTTATTCTAATTTATGACATCTGTGCACTCACCACTACTTATTAATAAATTTATTAGATGAATTTAAGTTGAAATTGAAATTCAAATGAGATGAACCCCATGAGCCTCTAAAGTTAGCAATGACAAGGAGTCATTTTCACTTTCCTGATGTGCTGTTCCACAGAGATCTACTTCAAAGGGCATGTTTAAAGAAACTTACCATTGTCCTCGATGGAGAAATGGAAGATATCATTCGTTGCATTATCACCATCCCTCAGAACATAGCATACATTCATATCATCAATTTCAGCTGAAAAAGAGAAAAAAATTCTTAGTATCATTGATATTCTCTGAAAAGAATGATTGTAAAATCAGTCTGTTAAGCCTATTCAGTATGTGGGCCATTGTTCAATTTGTTCCTGACATAGAATTTGTCAGTCCTGAGTTCTGCTTTGTAAAGCAAGCATATGCTTCCACAAGGTCTACGGAGTGTGAAAAAGACGAAGTGCCTCATAACTGGGGATGTATCTCAATGAGACTGCAGAATGACACTGAACATGAAGTATTGCTAGACTTTCGGGGGTTCCACCCAGACGTGTGTTTATACGGATGGGGTGGTGCTAGATAGGGTTCTTTATAGCCCCAGATCTAGAAGATTGTGAGCCCTTTAGAAGCCCTTGCTGCCTTCAATATTTGATGTCAAAGCATTTCCCTTCAAAGGAGCCGATGCATAAAAATGCATAGCCACAATTTTTATATGCCCAGGAGATACTGTCTTTATTTACTGTCTGTTTACTTTTGTGAGAACTCTTGAAACACTGAACAGGCCTCTTGGGAAAAACAGCTCACAGTGACTTAGTAAATAAAAGAAGGAAATACATCAACTGTACACAGATGCTGCTACACCAATATTTAACATTTACTGAGACAGCGCCTGGTTTGTTTGAAATGTGATTCCTGCTGATGTGCTTTTATCATCATTATGCCTTCTGCGTTGAAACATTGTTCTAGAAATGCACAAATTACCATCAGTTATTTCCAAAAAGGAAGCATTAGCAACTGTTGCAAATTTTAAGTGAGATTTGGTCGGCCCGGGGCTCTGGCATACTTCATCTTTCTAAATAGGCAGTCTCTTGTGTGAAAACAAGAACCTTCATGTTTGAACTCAGCATTTTTCAGACATCAGAGAGAGGAAATGTCTAGCAGAGTGGGTAAATATAAAATGAGTTAGAGACTGGGTTTTAAATACCTCTGAAAATGTAGAAGTGCTTTTACAAATCTAGCAAGTTGTCAAGTCGTTAACAATGTAGGTTTCTTACCTTGCGTGAATGTAGTAATAGTGGCATTTCCTTTCCCAAGGTTGATCAAGTAGCCATGCAGCGGGGGAAGTGTAATGCTAAATATCACTGAATTCGTCATACTGTCTCTGTCCTCTGCTTTCAGAGTTTTACTGGTGATCACAAACCCCAAATGACCAGTCTCCAGAACACGCAGCGTCGGGGCCCCCTTATTCACCACAATCTGCGGTATGCCATTATCCACAGAGATGACGGTAATCTTCATCACTTGAGGCTTCCGAGTCTCAAATACAGTATCAGGGAAGACATAGAAGTCTGTGTGAGTGCCATCAGTGACTGTGAAGGAGAAGCTGTCCTCTACGCTCTCTGTACCATCGTGCTTGTAGCTGATCATATTATCATTTAGGTCCTGCTTTGTAAAGGAGGTGACAGGCCGGGTGTTGTTAAAAAGCAGGCGTCCATGAACTGGGATCTGAGTAATTGTGAACTTCAAGAGGCGGTCGACAGTGTCTCTATCCTCCACTGTAATCTCAAAAGGTGTGATGAGCTTGTTCTCGCCTTCTGTCACTACCAGGCCGTGGACTGTTACTACAGGCTTTTTATTATCCACGTCAGTGATGGAAATGCGAAACGTGCGGAACACAGGGTTATAACCATCAGTCACCTCGAACTCAAAGCTGTCCATTTTCACTTCGTCATCAGAAGTGTGGATGTAGTACACTTTATTGCCAGCCAGTTGAAGCTGCGTGAAAGATGAAATTGGCATTCCAGGTATATTCGAACATTCCAAGTGTCCTCTCATTGGAGCTCTGGTGATAGTGAAAATCAAGTGTTCATCTGGGCTGTTCAGGTCACTGGTGCTGAGCAGGTCTGTTGTTAGAGTAACCCTGCCCCCCTCTTTAAGCGAAACCCCTTTACTAATCACATCTGGGAAAACCATATCAATTCCACCCACTGTCACGTAGAAGTATCTGTCAATTAAAGGGTTGATGCCATCAGTCACATCAAATTTGATGAGGTCTCGAATCCCCTCTTGCCCGTTATGGATGTACACAATCAAACCCAGGTCCACATCATTTTGTGTGAAGTTCATTCCCACTGTAATATTTCTCAGCATGCCAGAGGGTGTTGTTTTCTGCAAATACCCCTGACCGGGCCCATATCGAATAATATAGGTTAGCGTGCTATCTTCAGAGTCCAGATCAGTAGCTTTTAAAACATTGCTGGTTATAACTTTCACATCACCTATGTCAATTTCAAGGCCGTCATTGATCGCCATTCTCGGGGTTTCATCATCTACAGGGATAATCATGACTATTACTGTTTTCTCCACAGTGAACTTTCCATCTGTGAGCGCAATATCAAAGCTGTCCTCAGTCGTCTCTGAGTCATCATGCTCATATACAATGCTGGAGGCCTCCCTGATCTCATCCAAGGTGAAGTTAGAGACAGGTACAGTGCCGGTAGTGAGCTGATTGAGAATAAATCCATGCTTGGGGGGTTTGGTGATAATAAAAGTGAGCTGATCAGACGGTAGATCTGCATCAGCACCATTTAGAATAGGAGTGTCAATGACTATGTTCATGCCCTCCATAACCACAAACTCTCTCATGTAAATCTCAGGCTTTTCGTCATTAGAGGGGATTATGGAGATGGGGAAAAAGTGCCTCTCAGAGAAATTGATGCCATCAGAGCACCTGAAAGTAAACCTGTCCTCCACTGGCTCGACACCTTTGTGAATGCTTTGAACATAGTAGATGTGACTCTGTCTGATGTCCTTGATGGTGAAAGCACTAATAGCTGTCCCAGACCTGGATTTCTCTGAGCCTGGGGCTGGGGAGATATTTTCCACATACCCTGATGTTGGCTGTACAATGATTGTACAAAGGAGGTCATCATTGGGGGTGTCGACATCATCAGCACTTATGTGAAGGATTTCAATTGCATTCTTCTCTCCTTCGACAACGGAAAACTGTGGCCCCACAAAGACCTCCGGAGCCTGGCTGTCCATGGGAAGAATAGTAACATGCACTCTGACACCTGTGATTTTATTTCCTCCAACAGTCCACTCATCAGACATATCCGTCAGAGTGAGATTAAAGAAGTCCTCCTTTGTCATCAAGCCTATCTCCCCACTGGTGTGCGCGTAGACCACAAAGCCGTTGATGATATCAGCTTGGGTGAAGGTGCGAGATGGGACACCTTTCACCAAAATTTCCCCTAATGATGGCACATCCTCTACAATAAAGGTCAAGCGGAGGTCATCTGTGTCCTCATCTCTTCCTTGAATTACATTACTTGTGATTTCTGTTGCTCCATTTTCTAAAACATCTATATAGGATCCAATTGTACCAGGTGGGAGACTGATTGTTGGGGTTTCATCATCAATAGGTTTCACATTAATCTTTATAGTAATAGGGACAATATGGACTCCATCACTTACGTCTATCTGTATAGAATCCACTGTTGATTCATCTCCGTTGTGAATGTAAGACACTCTGCCGCTTCCAATATCATCTAAATTGAAAGTATCTCCTTTCATCATGTCAGTGAATGTAAACTGGATCTGGCCGTGAAGTGGAGGCTGTGTAACAGTAAACGATATTTGTTTACTGTCTGTGTCCATGTCTGAGGTGTCCAGCTCAGCGCTGGTAATAATATGTGTGCCACGTTCAAGCACAGTAAACCCAGAGTTAATTATTTGCGGTGGTTTATTGTCCACAGGCTTTAAAGCTATAATGAAACGTCCATCAACTTTATTTCTAGAATCATCTTCCACAGTGTATCTAAATTGCAATATATGTGTGGTGATTCCAAGCTCCAGATCAGGTGGTTTGAAAGATATTTTGTGATGGTTAATCTGAGCCTGGGTGAAGGTCGTGACTTCAGTATGTGGCCTTTCGGTTAACACCAGACTTCCTAAAACAACAGGATTATTCTCATCTGTATCTGTCGGTGGCTGGACGATTGTGTACTTGAGATCTCGATCCTCCGAGTCCAGGTCGGTGTAACGGAGGAATTTCTTGCGGAAATGAGTAAGCTGATACTCATGCACAGTCATTTGTAGTGTAGTGCCAGGATACAGTTCAGGGGGCAGGTCATCAACAGGGAGGATTTTGATAATAAAAGAGCTCTCACCTGACTGGTTCGGAGGGTCATTGTCATCTTGAACTCTGAAAACAAACTGATCCATTACTGTACTTGTGCTGTGAGGCCCACTGTGCTTATAAAACAGTTTGCCGTCGATTATATCCTGCTGCAGCCATTCGGTCACTACTTTTTCATACATTTCATCCTCTGTGTTAAACTTCCAGGTCGACGGGTCCTCTGGGGCTTCAGATTGACGCAGCAGCACCTGTCCAATTGTAGAAAACGGAGGCTCTATTGTAAATTTTATCGTGGAATCTTCTGAGTCGATGTCCGCTGCACTCAGCATGAGCAAAGATATTGGCATCATTTGATTTTTAAACAATGACAACCCAGTGTTAGCATTGATTATAGGAGGCTCATCATCAGTTGGCACAACAGTGATTGGGAACAGAAACTCCACCTCGTTTGTGCCATCTGTCATTCGGAAAATGATATTATCACTGTATGTGTCACTACCATCATGTTGATAAATGACAATGCCAGCATCGAGGTCAGCGGGGGTGAAAAACTTCCTCCTAGAGCCCAGAACAGTTACCATTCCATGCTTTAGTCCATCAATTACAGTGATTTTGACTTTGTCTAAGTTGTCCTCGTCACTAATCTCTAAATTCTGTGAACTGGACAGAGGTCTGGACTGGCCCTCATATAGTAACTGGCCAGTGTTTCTAGTGACCACAGGGGCTAGTGTATTCATAGGCTTAACAACAATCATGAAAGCAAAAGGGTCTGACACAGCCCCTTCTGTGTCCACGACCTCAAACTCAATCTGGAAAATCCGCTCAGTGTCTGAATCCACAGCAGGGGGTTTGTAGGCGATTTTCAAGTCTTTGAGGTCTCCTTGATAAAACGAGGTTATTGGTAAATTCCTATCATCTGTGCTCACTATGTAGCCCTCCTCAAAGGACAGGGGGGATGTGATGTTGAAAATTAATTCATCAGGATTAGACTCAACATCCTCTGCAGCCAGCATATCCATGGTTATCGCTGTCATTACAAACTGGTCCACTTCCATCATCATCATTGCCACAAAGCTGGGTTTAGGAGCAGTATTTTCCTCTCCCTCTTTAATCCTCACCAAAATTTGGAAAAATTCCTGCTTGAGCAAATTGCCCTCCTTATCATGTAACTCCATAAGCATTGGAATGTAATCTCTGTTTGGTGAATTCAAAGCAAAAGTGTGCTGATAACGGATGTTCATCTTAATAAATTCATCACAGTCCACCATTGTTCCAAGGCTGTCCTCATCCACAAGTTTCCCATACCTTGGCAGCACGCTTCCACTGGAAAGTGAAGCTATTTTGCATTGCTGTGCGTCTCTATCATAGGTAAATTCTAATATTCTTCTATCAATCGGGTTGCTTGTGCCGAGCAGTTTCTCAACAGTGAGTGGCATGTTCTTAGTCAGTACTTCCAGCTGTGTGAAGACGACTTCCACCTCCATCATAAAAGGTATTATAATGGTATCCGTTTGGGTGTCATACCTGAGCTGTAATCTCACTCTATCCCTCGGAGGACTCCTGGAGCCAAAGTGAGAATACTTCACGTCGTTCGGTCCAAATTCACACGGAAACTTTTTCGGAGTCAGGTGTCCAGGTCTTTGAGACAAAGGATCATTGTCCAATACAGTTATGCTGCATCTATCACCGGGCTGAACTTGGATCACCAAATCGTTGATGGGATCAATAAACACTGATCTCCCGAAAGGCACGCGGATCCCATTATTGGCAACCAATATCGTGTCCTCTGACAGCTCGGACCTCAAAGCGTACGATAATCCATAGCTGTCAAAAACCTGCGCAACTGCATCACCTGTCAAAATTACCGCAAGCAAAATCAAAGCGGTGCCAGTCCTGTGCAGATGCGGGGGGATAATCCAAGCCATTTGGAATGTGGAGACGCAGACGAAACACGTTCAACTTTATGCATACACCTTGAACTAAACACAGCCGTCAAAGTTGCAAGAATACAAAATCAGACTTGGATAATATCCCGTACCTATTGGTACTGAGGTGCACCATTCTCTCGCAGCAGCTCTACACTGATACCCCAAACTTCATACTCCTGCTTCGCTGGAGTAAAAAGAGACACGCCCTCTTCTCAGCTGATTGGTGGATACCGTCGCTGGAATGCGTTTGCGAGATTTTAAATGGATGTAATTGATGTCATTCTGAGGAGAGGGAGGGGGGGACATAATCGTACCGCGTGGGCTGGACATCAGCAGGTTGGGTAAGGTAGGAAAAAAAAAAAAAAAGAATAAATGTTTTAACAAAAGGAACAGCTTCATCTGTGTTGTCCTGTTGTTCCAAATGTCTGGGTAAAGCAGAGAAAATGCACCTTCATCTGGAAATATTTATTTACATTTATTAAATCGTATAAGCTGTTGAGTCAGTTTAGGTGTGTTATTAGTAATAATAATAATTTAAAAAAAAATAACAGTCATAGAATAAAACAATACAATCGGACGTGCATGTGTATAAATGAGCTTTAACTGGTGATTTAACTGGAGAAAAGCTCTGTCTCCCTCTCGTGGATGAGGTGCTGAGGAGGGATGAAACCTTCATTACGTGAAGAAAAAACAGCCTATATCCTTGGTTTTAGGCATAGTTTTACATGGCATTTCCCCCCTGATGAACACCAGTTCACTATTAACATTGTGTCTGTATTTGCACTATAAGAGACACGTTTTTGATTTTTCTTTCTTTCTTTCTTTCTTTTTTGTTAAAACGAGAATTCTTACTGCTGTACACATTTAATTTAATGTAAGAAGTGTATCAGGTGAAAAGGATATTTTAAAAAAAGAAGTTTTTGCTTCTAGACTATTCCTTTTTGTGGTTTTTAATGTTTATTATAATCATTATACTGAGCGCAATGATTAATGTACAAACCAAAATTAATTAATTCATTCATTCAGTCAATACTTTTATTGCCTGAAGTGTATTATTATTATTAAACATTAAGATACAATAGAAAATGCTTGATTATGAATGTGTGACTCTTTATACATGACCTAACAGAGTCTGAAACATGGCAATGTCATGCAATGCTACCAAACTAGGTTACATCTATATCTATATCTGCAGATCCTAAAAATCTGTTCGTAAGTCTTGAGTCAAAAGTTCTATTTACTGAAGCCATGCACTAACATTGTCCTATTTTCTCCAGTGCTGCTTTCTCATCAGGTCTTCCAGATGTCAGGCACTTCCTCCTGCACAGGATTTTGCTCTGACTCCTGACAAGCCTGGTCATGATCCGGCCTCTCTGTACACTGCTCATGTGAAGAACCAGTGTTTTTTTTTTTTTTTTTTTTTGAAGAGGACACCCACCTAGACACTGTGCAGTACAGTAAGGCAGGTCAAAGGGCCGCAGTTATATTAAAGCAGGTCTGATTTTGACACGATAGGAAACACAGCCATTATGTACAGGTTGCATTCACTGTGTGCAGGATTTCTGATGCTTTATTTTGGAATTTTATAGATTCCTACTTATTCCAGTCCCTTATGATCTTACTTAGATGGTATTCATTCCTTCCACAAATTCCTGGGTGTATCCATTATGTTGGTGTTGGTACCTATAGCTGTGCATTAATGACACACACACAGTCACACAGTTGGCATGTGTTGAAATGAGTACACAGTAGCTGCCATAACAAACTGCGCAGTTGAGCTACAGTGGACACTGTTGACAGGGTCCAATTATAAATATAGCCCAGCAAACCACAAGGCAAAGCCCCCAGGCCTTGACAGATTCTAGTTACAACAGAAAATGAAAAAGAAGATGAATAGAAGTTTCTGACAACAGCAATGGCAGAGAGGGAATTGGATCATACTCAAACCTTCAGGCTTATTTTTGAGGCAAGAGGAAGTTGGATGATATTCTGTCATCTCACATTTATATCAAATTTATTGTAAATGACCAGTCCCGCTTAGAAAAGAGAACTGTCTGTTTACGAAGACAGTGAAGATGCTCTCCTTATGTGGAGGTGATTTATTGTATGCTACATACATAAATACAATAGGCTAGATGACATTACTGCAGTGTACATCATTTCCAGATGCTCAAAAGTGACATACAGGAAAATGTCTGAAAACTATAGGGCTGTCAAAATTAATGTGTTAATGTGGATTAATCCATCATCATGATTAATCTGATTTAAAAAAAATTAACACATCTGAAGCACAGAATGATTCTGAACATCACAATGTATTTAGAAAAGGTTGCTCAAATAGCGCTAGCGTCGTGCATGAACAAATGGGCAGTTGATCCGGTAGTGCAGAACCAACACATAAAGATGGAAGACGCCAAAGAGCACGATGGTTCTGTGGATGAAAATAAGAGGAAAAAAAAAAAAGACAGAATGGAACAGTCATCAACAACCACATTAAGTATTATATACACACCCACTCATGCCTGGGGGATGAATTTGTGAAAAATTTACATTGAAGAAATTAACAATAAATGATGTCAAAATCTTTTTCATTCAGGTTTCACATACAGACCAATCAGTTCTCAGGTGGATCAGACCAGTAAAACATTATCATAATATCCTATAGATAATGACAACTGCAAATTTTAAAAAGTAAAATTACATGAAAATGTTTAGGACAAACTATACTTTTACACAAAATGTGAATAACCTGAAATGTGTTCAGAAAAGTCCATGTAATTTTACCAACATTCTGTTATTAAATGTTCTTTGTATTTGTAGATCCAGCCTGATCTGATCTATTACGTAATGATAAACTGAGGCAGAATATGTTTTAATTGCATTTATTTTTTTCTTAACACATTTCAACTTGTTCATTTTATTCAGATTTTTAAGGAAACTTTGTAGATGTGAACATTATCATAATTTCATGAAACTTTTTTCACTGTTATTATTTTACTGGTCTGGCCCCATTAGATCATATTGGGCTGACTGTGGCCCCTGAAGTAAAATGAGTTTGGGGGGGGGGGGGGGGGGGGGGGGGGGGGGGGGGGGGGGG
>JAPSES010000144.1:13415356-13452662 GCA_029822895.1 Maxillicosta whitleyi
GGGGGGGTGAAGTTTTAGTGTTTTCAGCACAAAGAAAGACTGTTTGTTGTGGGCACTGAGACTTTTTTTTTTTAAAAAGGCAGTCTGCTGTGACAAACAGTGTGTTGTACAGAAAGGCACAGAGTACGAAGAGCTATTGTGTAAACAGGGTGCTTTATTGGAGTTGAGCATCAATGAACACAAAGCAGCCGCAGGAAGATTTAGAGTCACAAATATTCTTTTAATTGGTTCAAACTTTACATTTTCCATGTGTCTGTATGATCAGGCTCCAGATGAAGCTGCAGACTCCATTAATCTCAGTCAGAAGGTGCCGATAGCACCAGCTGAAGCGACGGTACCAACACCATCTGAGGAGGCATCAGAGGAGGGGGCTGAGGAGGATAAGAACCTCCCAGAGTGGAGTGAAAAAGTAGCTAGTGGCATCCTGACAGGTATGTTTACGCCACATTTTTACATGACATGTTCTCATAGACTCAAAGGGTCATTAGTTAACTCTGATGCCCTGGTGGTATAATATCAGGTTCAGGTCATTTTATCAACATCATCTATCATCTTTCATGTCCACACATTTCTTCTAGCTGTACTTTGATTGCCTTTACAGAAACTTTTAACTTGAAGGTGAAAAACTTTTCAGTGGCACATGATTTAATTGTTTCATCAGGTAAAATATTGTATTAAAAAATAATTCAACAAAAATATAAAGAATTTCACCTTATTGTGTAATAATTTCTTTATTTTATACCCATTTGTAACATTTTATAATCCACAGGTTACCTGCAGTTTGCACTATAAATATATGTGTATGTATATATATGTATTTTTTTTTTTTTTTTTTACATATAGTGGCAGTAATTACAAAATATGTGAATGTGCGACTTCGGTATATTACATAGCTGCATTCTGACTAAGCAATAGCTTGTTGTTGGGCTTTTTGGGAAGCTCTTCCAAAAGGCCACTGCCCTTGAAAATTCTGCAGCAAATAAGTGTGACTGACCTGTTTTTATGAAATCCTTTAGTTTGGCTGTATTTTTTAAGATGCATATGGTAATTACACAATGCAGCAGTCACATTTTTTATGCTTCACACCTTTGCTTGTACTCCTGTGTTTTTTTTAACCTTCCTATTTCTTATGTTACTGTATTTCTACTTTTTTCCTGTTGTGAAACTAAAGGGCAATGTTATATTAATATGATGCTTTACCTTAATAGTCATCTGTAGACACAATTAAGTTAAATGAAATTCCCAATTGTGCAATTCAATCAGTGTTATGGCTGACTTTTACTACTAAAGCTACATTATATTTACATTAAAATACAGCTGAACTCATGGACTTCATGTCAAAAATGAACCTGGAAAAATGCATCCATGTTTTTATTTCTGGTATGGTTGACTACTGCCGTGGTGTTTTTTTTTTTTTTTTTTTACATTCTGTTGTAACCACTGCAGTGTGAAATAATGCATTATAAATTACAGGAATATTTATTATACATTGAGTTGAGGCTATTTCTGTTAGAGGATAGAGCAGTTTACGACAAAAGATGGCTTCTGCTGCTCCTATGACAAAAAAAGTTTTCTTCTACCTCTACCATCACAATGCCTGATACAGTAGGACCTATGAGTGTGGTTATGGAGCAAATTACTAATTTTTCCTATTGAAATTAATTGTAATATAATCAGTCTATTCCAGTCTCCCAAAAACCATCCAAAAATCATTTTTTAATGGTTTTTGAAAGAGAAAAAGTCCAGTTAGAAAGAAAATAACAGTTATAAAGATGTAATAAAAGAGAATGCAAAATAAATAAATTGAAAAATCACTTCAACAGAGTGATGGTGATGTTTCCTCAATGAAATTAACATATGAACTGAGTGAGTGAAGGCTGCTCCTTTTGGGGGGAGCATGTGGGGGCTAGTCATGGCTAGTATGGAGCTTTCTTGTACTGCGGATTTCCACTCGCATTTCAAGCATTTCATAAAGCAAATTACTTGTACAATGGTGCACTGCACTCGTACTGCGAGGTTGTAGTGTATTGTCCAGTCTAGCAACACCAGCTGCTGCAGATGTTCAAAGTAACACATCTGGTCTAAAAATACAGAAACAAAGAATACAACTGGTAAACTAAAGGGTTAAATTAAAATGCATGCTAAGTTTTATTGATCTTGCTTTTGTCCGCAGTCACCCTTTGACCTCCTCGTCCTACCTGAGTGTAGTTTAGAAATGCTAGAGCAGTGATTCCCAAACTTTTTTGGCTCCTGACCCCATTTTAACATCACAGATTTTTGCCGACCCCACACTTTTTTTTTGCTGAAATTAATTTGTTTTTGATCATGCAATAGTTTGCTACACCACGTTGCAAATAAACGTTCATTTTAGAAAACATATAGGCTATATTATATATGTTATTATGGACGGAGGCAGAAAGGCCAGGTTCAGATTACTGTACAAAGTGAGAATTAGACTTTCCTTGGTCAGGACATGTACAGTCAGTCCATGTTGTATATCTGAGGCTGCAAATTAATACTGAAACTAAACTGACCACAATGAATGTTTGAAAGATAAACAGTACCACAGTGCGTCAGTTTAAGAGTTTGTCATATCTTTTATGTATATTATCTCTCTCAACTCACCATATATGTGTTATTAGTATTTAAAAAAAAAAAAAATCAATTACTAGAAATGTCAGGTGACCCCACAGTTGACAAACACTGTGTTAGAGACTATAACATGAGCATCCCTGTGTACACCTGTCACCCCCCCCCAGGTGCATCCTGGTTAAGTTGGGGCCTGGTTAAAGGAGCCGAGCTGACAGGCAAAGCCATCCACAAGGGAGCATCTAAACTCCGAGAGCACATCACCCCAGAAGACAGACCCGCACACGTGAGCCCCACTGTCACTAAAGGCCTCCACGTAGCCAAGCAAGCAACAGGGGGCGCGGTCAAAGTCAGCCAGTTTCTAGGTACTAAGTTGTTCTTACAGGCACGTGTAACCTAAATGTGGATTTTGCAGCGGTGGGTTTTAAATCGTGCTTTTACTTTGTTACTTCAGTTGATGGAGTGTGTACTGTCGCTGGCTGTGTGGGCCGTGAGTTAGCTCCACATGTGAAAAAACACGGCGGGAAGCTGATCCCAGAGTCTATGAGAAAAGATAAGGATGGACGGTCTAATATTGACGGAGCCATGGTGGTGGCTGCCAGCGGAGTGCAAGGTAAAACACACCTTTTTTTTTTTTTTTTAATTTTGTGTGCATGTGATATGCAGAACTAAATGCGAACTTGTGTTTCTACCCAGGGTTTGCAACAATGTGGACTGGTTTGGAAGTTGCAGCGAAGAACATAACTACGAGTGTAGCGTCAGAAACGGTCACAACAGTAAAACACAAGTAAGTCCCACATCCTCTGGTAAACACACTAAAAACAGTGAGTTCCTGGTGAAATGTAAAATACAGCTATGCAAATTTGTGCTCAACACCGCACGCTGAACAGGTTTTTGTTGTGTATTTTGCAAGTGGCTTGCATTATGCAAACAAAACCAAATGTGCACTCGCTTAATATCTTTTCCTCTTCAATTTGCTTTTCAGATTTAGGGGTCTGCAAAACATCTCTGACCCACCTAATGAGAAGAAGTGTATTTTTTCCTAATTATACTCATCTGGTTAATGATTTACACTACTAATCAAAAGCATGACATATGTTTTTTTTTTTTCCTTGAATGATTTAACTCTTGCACAAAGCACACTTGAGTAATTTATGCTGTGCAGATTCACTACCCTTTCCCTTTAAATAGTACACAATGGTGATGCCTTCTGATTTTACTGGTTTCTAAAGAGAATTTCCATCAGTAATCTGTGCCCGACTGTTCACCATGGTACACATTGAACCAATTCTTTATGTAAATATAATTAAGTATTGATTTCTGTGTGGATTTCAGTTGCAGTGTATTGTGAGACAAAATCTTCAGTGGCTTAATTTCACTTTAGGGTTTAGAGCTTTTTCCGTCTTTGTGTTAAAGTATCATAAATTGCCAGGCAATAAATTCACTGCATTAGCCAAGAATATGCGCCATCTATTTATTTTCAACTTTGAGTATTACAGAAAAACTACAGTATCACCAGTGACACTAATGAGGTTGGATAAAAAGGTGTAAATACTGTGATGAAAGATTGCATCCAAATTGCCCGCTTATGCTGATTTTGATTCTCGGTCATAAATGTCGCACTTTGCATGTTATAATCCTAATCCTCTCCTTGTAATTCACATGCAGCATGGCATCTTTACGATCCTTGCACTTCACATTAATTCTTCTAAAATCCACTTTATCTAGCCTCTCGCTCTGACCTGTCACTTAATTTGACTTCTAATGAAGGTACGGGGCTGCAGCGGGACAAGCCACGGACCACGCCGTCAATTCTGCCATTAATGTCGGAATGACTGCCTTCAATATTGACAACCTGGGGGTTAAAGCTGTGGTGAAAAGGACTGGCAGGCACACAGCGCAGGCTATCCTGGAAGAACACAAGCTTCAAGACAATCCAGGGAACGGGAAGCAAGTGGAGAAATCTGGAAAATAACCGATTGTGCCCTACCTGTCCACCTTAGCATCGCCTTAAAAATAACCGGTATTCTTATATCAAATAAATCTATATTTACTATCTTTATTTATAGCCCATTATATATTTATTAGACAACAACTGTTATATCTATATTTTACAGTTTGATACAGTTCACAAGCACTTTAAGCTTTACAAAAAAAAGAAGGAAAGTGGACCTAGTGTCAGAAGAACATCAAATTATAGAACAAAACCTCAACTCTGGTTATAAAAATGATTGTGCAAATTGGTTGGCGAGTCTGTGATTTTCAACCAAATTATAATAATTTATTTAAAAACTGCCACTTGTGTAAAAACAAGCACTCAATCGATGACTAAGGTAAACTTCCTATGTTAGCTTTTCCTGTCCTTTACAGGAAATACAGATTGTTGCCTTCAATTAATAAAAAAAAAAAGTGTGTTGTAATATGTATATAAAAGGTATAATATAAAAATATAACTTGTACTGTATTCCTATACTGCTGATTTTCCTGTGGTGTCTAAAATATAATTACTGACTGACTACTGTGCCTATATATAAAAATGATAGGAAAAAAAATCAAATGTATGTTAAGGTACTTTCACTGCCCTTGTATTTTTGTTGGTTTTCAGATGCTCGGTGGTTGTTGTTTGTATCAGCAATAATTACTAAAATATTAACTCTGTTTCTGCTTCGTCTAACTCCATAAAATTAATTGTAGTCATAGTACAATCTGCTATGCTGTCTATTACTGTTAAGAGCATAGAGATATTTTCAAAATATGCAGATTTTTATTTATGACAGATATTTAGATTACACCATTTTAATGTGTAATACTCTAGGAAATGTGAATTTTGGAAGTGATTCTGATTTTGTTTCAGACCAGCAGTGTTTTGTTCTTTTACAGTGAAGGGATCTAGATTGTTTCATGCACTTCCGCTTTAAGTTTGCAGCAGTTGAATGTAATATCAGGCTCTTCTGTAGTCCTATATTAATGCTTTCCTACTTGAAATACTAAAACCTTATCACCAAATAAAACATTTTACAAAGTGTTGTGTGGTACATTAAGATTTTTATTTCTTGCATTATATTGAATGTTTTATTTCCATATAACCACTGTTGAAGTAGTTACTATAGTGAGATGTAGTTACAGTTTTAAGAGTTTTAGGAAGAAATTCAACTTTAGAGTTGTGCTCTTAAGTTTACAGACTCTGACAGAATGCACATGGGATGGTCTTGGATGTTCCAACATGATAATGACCCAAAACACAAGGTTAAGTCCACCTGTCATTGGCTACAGCAGAAAAAAGTTAAAGCGGAGGAGTGGCTATCTCAGTCTCCTGACCTCATTATCACTGAGCCACTTTGGGGAGGTGTCAAACATGTAGTTCATGCAGGAAAACACACATTTTTAAAGGAACTGAAGGTGTTTTTGACAAGATGAATGGGCAGCTTATCATCTGAGAAAAACTATTTTTTCAATTTACTAGATTACACAGGACATACAGAGAATTGAGATACAGTTTCTCTGTCACCTTGTAAAAAAAAAAAAAAAAACAGCCATTCAATTTTGTTTTTAAAAAGGTGAAAGAATAAAAAATAGGTGGTATACAGAGTAAACTATAGAATGTTAAGTGTATATGTAAGTGTTTACAATAACAGTAGTTTGAAACAGTAATGCTTAATAGGTGAATAATGGATCAGAACAGCATCAGATATGACAGGAACAGCAGCAGGTACGACAATAGTGCAATATTTTTAGTTTTCTTCAAAAAAAATATTACATTTTAATTTATCTGTGTTTGGTCCAATATACATTTACAATACACCGTTACACTGTATGTTAAGCATTTGAGTGACAACCACATTATTGGTCCTTTCAGCTGCAGTTTTGGTGGAATCTTACAGATTCAAGTTCATTAATTATCAAGTTCAAGGGTGGTCTGCAAAAACTGCTTAACCCATAAAGACCCAAACAACCACTGGTGACCAAAACAATCCACTGCTCTAAACTGCTGAATCCCCATTGATCCACTAATAATGTCAACCCATGTAAATAATTGGTGTAAAATGCAGTTTGTCATCTTTTCATGGTCATCAGATATGACCCATTTGGACGTTCAGAGGCTCCCTAATGAACATAGAAACTTCAACAGCATTAATTCACCAGTAAAACCAATGGAGTTTGATCAATGACAGAAGTTGTAGATGCTTGTTGGGAAAAGTTGCTTTTTCTTGTTTTCTCTCTCGTAAAAAATAATAATCTTTGAATTGACTGTGGTGTTTCATTTAAATCTATATGATCAGAAAATGAAATATGGTGAAAAACACCTGATTCACACTTAAAAATGTAAAATACAGAGGATAATATTGTAATAAATGGTGATAAATCACTTAAGAGAGGTTAAATACACCGAAAAAATAACTTGGGTCACTGGGTCTGTATGGGTTAAACACTTTTAAATGAGAAAATCACTGGATTAAATGTCTCCAGGAGACATGTAGGCTTGGTCAAATATCTCAGGAGACAAGCTAACCACAGATGGAGCAGCTGAGTTAATCATAACTGATGTAAAGCCACATCAAATAGGCCCATTAATCCTGAGGTTTGATTTATTCAGCAGAATGAAATCATTCTATGGCATTTTAACAGCTTTTGTCCACAGGAGCAGCTGATTCCACTGATAATATTGAAGCATTTTATCCATTAGAGGATTAATTATTCTAATAACGTGTTTAGAGTTCTTCTATTTGCTGTTCATATTGCAGGAGAAATTAAATTTATAGTAATCAATTTCTAACTGATTCATATTATTCAATTCATTTAATTCTTATTCCATGATGGAAAGGCATTGTCAGTACAACAAAATAAACAATAAGACCTTCAGCTCACTTTCTAGCAACTGTCATTGCTTCTTGTGATGTGTTTCTCTGGGTTTTTTGCTTCTACATTAATAATACATTATAAAGAATAGCTGCCCTAGTCTTTAATAATTCTGTGACATCAATTTCTACCATTTCTTATTCTTTTGTTTGGTTTTTCAGTCCTGTACTTTTTTTAGCCTGTAAAAAACACGTAAAAACAGAAACAAGCTTTTTTATACAGGTAAAATAATACAGTATATCTCCCTTTAATTGTGTTTCTGTGGATAACATTTCCTTCAGGAAGATGATGTGGATTACGGTGATATTGAACTTGATGCTTTGACTGATGATTAATAAAAAGTAGAAAGTTATATATGTGTTTGTAGCCTGAAAAATGTGTTTCAATTTTAGAGGAAGGACAATCTTTACTTTAAATCCACGTCTAAGCTTATTCTTGAACCTTGAGGGAACACACAGGTGTTACGTCAATACAAAACCTATTAAATAATTTAAAAAAAAAAAAAAAGTTTTTTCAATTAAGTTAGTAGAAGAAGATTAGTCAGAGATAATGGATTTCAATAAAAATTGTTGAATTGTTATGTATGATATTCTTCATTTTTATTCAGTTTCAGCTCATCCAAATGTTATACAATAGATTACTTTTCAAAGTTTGTTAGTAAGTTATATATTGGATTACAAAGTTTATTTAAACACTCCAGTCAGCAAATAGGGACATTTTAGAAATTAACCTTCCAAAAGTTTGAGGATAAGTGGATTCAGCTTTAGTGGGCCAGCTGGAAGAAGGCCCATTAATAAACTAAATGACAATGGAAGATTAAACCAACCAGTTCACCCCACAGCTCAACAAAACCCTGCGCATTAGGTTAATAATTTCTGTGACCTGATAAGTGCCTTTTATGGATAAATGTTAGATTTTCTTGTGTTAACTTTTGCTGTCTTGTAAATGATACATTATTGTGTTTCTTGTTATTATTATTATTAATTATATATATTTACATTTGGAATGTGTATTTGGGACATCTAACAACCAATTATCAGCTCCACCTACATCTACAGTTCTCTACAAAAGTAAGGCTGTTCTTGTTCTTGTGCTTTTGGTTGTGGATTTTGGATATTTTGGTGTTGTGTTGAATTCTACTCCCTGACGAAAACTGCATTGCATAGAAGCTGCCGAAAACAGCTCCCCCTTCATAAGTCAGCCACGAAGAGGACAATGTACACCAAATTCATCCTGTCACACCAGAGTAGCTCCACATGTGAGTTTCTAAAGTCATTTTACTCCTTGAACTTCGCAAGCTTATTCTCATAAGGGATGTAGTTTTCGTCAGTACCCGGTGCCGAATTCTGCTCCCTGCCGAAAACTGAACCCGAAGGCGGGAGATGTAGTTTTGGGCAATATCTATTTTTAATGTTATATATTTTATGTATTGTGTATTTAAGATTTAGCTTTTGAAAGTTTTAAATACCTTATAGATTGTAAATTATTTAATATTAATCGGAAAACAAAACAAAACAAAACAAAAAAAAACAAAACATAATAGTAATATTGTCCTCTTCATGGCTGACTCAGGAAGTGGGAGGAGTTTTCGGCAGGGTTGTCTTCTGTCAGTGTTTTGGCCTAGCTCTAGTCTTCATGTTTTGATTTTATTTTTATTTATTTATTTATTTTTTTTACATCAGTTTGACTCTGCTTTGTTAAAGAAAAACTGTTGGATTTTAAATTTTAGTCATACAGTGTGAGTCCAGTATTTATTTATTTACTTTTGTTAGTTTAATCTTCATTTGTTCCACCAGTTAGCTAACTAGTCTCAGCTAACAAAGCTAGATAACTTAGCGTAATGGAGTCAGCTTACTTATTAAATGGAGCATGGGCTGGTGGAGGATGTTAAATACCTCCCAAAGAATCTGACAGGAAGGGTATTTTTTATGGTGCTTAAAAGTTATTTGTGAAGATTTACTCCTTTTCTTCAGGGTAGTGTGAGTATTATCCATTATTTAAACGAAACGAGTAAGCAAGGACTCCCTAAAATGGATGATGAATAACAGCTGTTATTCATCATCCATTTTAGGGAGTCCTTCGTCTACTAGTAGTCCTTCTGGTACAGTTCAATAATCATAGATATCTTTTGTGTTCTTTATATATGTTCAGTAATAACCTTTGTTCTTCGGTTTTTACTTCTTTCGTTAGATGTACAAACGGTATCCTGCTCTGAGCCCTAAACCAATGACACACATTTGGGGTGATATGAAGACGCTGGAATTAAGCATAATGATAATGAATTTGGGGCGAAGACAACACCCCGACCCCCTCCCAACCCTGGCTCACAGAAATGCTCTTAAATTTGATCCAAGTTGGATACAGTTTGTTAACCGAATGGCATACGTAAGTGTAAACCGAAGGGCAAGAAAGCGATTATTGTACCGCTAGAATAACTATACTGCCATTCGGTTAATTGAGTCCCTAACATTTAGCTGTGTTAATAGGTCTGTGGAAGGGATGTCAATTAACGTTAGATTGGGGCCACTTACAGCCTTTGTTTACATTTATAAACTTGTTCTAAAATTATTGATTAGATTTCTATACCGCTCCATATAAATATATATAAAATGCAAATAATCGAGCAGCCATAACCCGCAATTTCCAAAGAAAAATTAGTTAATTTTAACTATTATACCTCAGCTCATACATTTGAACAAACAAATCACAGTGGATATACACAAAACGTTTAGTATCAGGCATCTGGAATTGAAAATTATTATTTAATATTCTTCTGTGTAAGTTTTGCACTTTATAAATTCATCCCCTGGGTCGGTTTTGGTCTGTTCGCCGTATGTTTGACGACTCAGGTAGTAGGTTTCCCTCACGCGAACGCGCACACGCCGTTATCCTGTGAGTCCGCGCGCACTGATTGGATCGTGCACGAGCGGGGCTGACACCCGAGCGGTCCGGTGTAAATCACTGCAATGGCAGAGGAGTAGGGGAGGGTGGAGGACACCGGCTACAGCCCTGCCTCCTCTTTGCATGTGAGCACACCGCGGAGACACACGGCACTGAGCCTCAGCATCATCACAAGGGCAACAAAGGGACGCATGGTTCATTCAAGGCTTTAAACGAATACATGAACCATTGGGATCATTTCCTCTTACAGATTCACGTTTCCTTCCATCTACCCTCACTTTAAAGGTAAGACACACTGCA
Source organism: Maxillicosta whitleyi (assembly GCA_029822895.1). Lineage (NCBI taxonomy): Eukaryota > Metazoa > Chordata > Actinopteri > Perciformes > Neosebastidae > Maxillicosta > Maxillicosta whitleyi. The sequence goes on from JAPSES010000144.1 coordinate 13,426,004, forward strand.
CCATAACACAAATAGCCATATGCTCTTCACCATTTTCCTGCTATTTCATTAGACTGTTTTACTGATAACCATTTGAAATAAGATTTTATCCAAGATATCTGGTTTAAACACATGATGTTGTGTTAGTGACAGTAAATGCATGTGATTTTTATGAGCTATAAACACTATAAAGATACAGTTGAGTCACACCAGGAGCATAAAATGGGTGTGACATGTTACTTGATAATCTTTCTACTAGCAGTAGCAGCTGGAGCATTATCACTACTATTAGCAGCTAAACTGACTGGAATCCTACCTGTTCTGGTCTATCATATGGTTTAAAGCTGAACGCCTTATTCACACAGCTGATATCCTTGTTATATGATTTAGGCTGTGAAACACTTGCATGGCCATGGAGCTGGAGCACTTTGATGAGCGGGACAAGGCTCAGAGATACACCCGGCGGGGTTCAAGAGGGAATGGGCTTCCCAGTCCCACTCACAGCGCTCACTGTAGCCTGTACAGAACCAGGACACTGCAAGCACTGACCTCAGAAAAGAAGGCCAAGAAGATTCGCTTCTACCGCAATGGGGACCGCTACTTTAAGGGGATTGTGTATGCCATTTCTCAGGAGAGGTTCAGGTCTTTAGAAGCACTTCTAGCTGACCTCACACGATGTTTGTCAGATAATGTCAACTTGCCCCAAGGGGTGAGGACCATATACACCATAGATGGGGTAACAAAGATCACCAGTATGGACCAGCTGGTGGAAGGTAAGCAAGTTTTGTAAAGGTGTTCTAGTATGTTTTAATATTTTGATTTGTCTTATTATGTCTGAAAATCCACTGAATTAGACCAGCTACTTAAATGAACAAAATACATGATTCCCTCAGTACAGTAAAGCTTGTTTCACACTATCATGTATTCTTTGCTTGTTATCTCTCAAGAGTGTTTCAACTAATATTTGCAGACAAATGGAAAACTAACATGTCTGGGTTTTTTCTGCAGGAGAGAGCTATGTTTGTGCGTCCATAGAACCCTACAAGAAACTGGATTACACAAAGAATGTCAATCCCAATTGGTCAGTTGGTGCTAGAACTGCTATGTCCACACGTGACCCATCATCCCTGGGCAGTGCCAAGGCTGGATCCCCAGAAACAAGGGAGAACAAGGACTTCATAAAACCCAAGCTGGTAACCATTATCCGCAGTGGCGTAAAGCCGCGGAAGGCCATACGGATCTTGCTAAACAAGAAGACCGCACACTCCTTTGAGCAAGTCATGACTGATGTCACAGATGCCATTAAACTAGACAGTGGTGTCGTCAAGAGGCTATACACTGTCGATGGCAAGATGGTAGGTGTTTTCACTAGTACTGGCACTGACACTTTTGTACAAATGCAGGATACATTTTTGACACAAAAGATTTCTAAACTATTAGCACTAAATCTATTTGCCAGCTGAATACAGCACAGTTGTACATACATGTTCAAAGTTCACATGAAACACTCAAAGTTGGAGGGTAAAATTCACTTATAAACAACTGAATGTATACTTCGTTCATTCTCAATGCTGTAATGTTGCAATGGATCATAATTGTTGAAAGATACTGATTCAATATAAATTGTTTTTGTAAGATAGCCAAATCCACCTATACAAGCTCTTTAGTACATTTCTTTTAAAGTAAAACACTGCAGCTCTTAGTGTCTTTGTGGTCAGGACAAAAGCAACTGGAGCCCAAAGTGCTTTACATGTGAGAGAGTGCAATTGTTTGCCCTGCATCATTACATTAATTGACCTGATGGAAGTGAAAAGGGTAAGATGCTTTTGCTGGACTCAACTCAAGAAAATAGCATGACCTTTTTATACATACGTTCACAGCATGGCTGGCTTCCTTACCTTGATGAATTAGTTAAAAAAAAAAAAAAAAAGCATTCTGCTGTTATTTTCTATTCTCTCTATTAAGTAGAGTCTGGATATATATTTTTCAGCCAACACAGCTATAGATTATCTAGGATATGTAGATATATTTTAGGGTTAGAGAAGAAAAATAACTTTGCTGCTGACAATAGCGAGCACATACTCCGTTATTCACTCACGTCTCTGAGAATTGCCTCCTTACCCAAAGCCCAACAGGCTCAAAGTCAACTGGGAATATTTGCTAAATGTATTATGAGAAGTAGGTTTCCAGGACTCCGTCTCATATTCATACCAACAGTAGTGCACTATTAAATTGGTATCCACTTAGTGAGATTATAACAGGCAAGAAATGGGATTTAGTCAGTCGTTTCCACAATAACAAACTGTCTTATGTTTAAAGATAGTGTCCTTTGTGATATATATACGTTTGAATACAACTTTCTGAAAAGCCATTACTGATATGATTGTACTTATGTGATTTTTATCATTCTAATTTTCCGAACACTGCACTCATAAATTACACTGATTAACATTCCTGTAGATGTTACAGCATTTGTAGGATGCGGTTACTTTATCTGTGGGCTGGTGGAAAGTATGTGAATGACAACTGCACATAAAAATGCAAATTGGCTGCTCTGTTTAACTAAAACTATTCATGAATAGTTATATTAACTTTATGATAGTATTCTTATCACCAAATATGAATCGTCCCTCCCTGCCCCCCCAGTGGTTTCTATGGTGACATGGTTCCCGAGCCGGTTGCTAAGGAACAGCCTCTGCGGCAGAGCAGTGCAGTAGTGATGTCAGGACTGTAGGTGTAGTGTGAGAGGGCTCATAGATGCAGTGCTTGGTCTCAGCCTGATACACATGGCAGAAAGATGAAGCACATGTCTTCAGCTAGAATCCCAGGATGGGACAGAAAGCTGTGATATGTAGTTGAACCAGATTTTCATACCAGTAAACAAATCTGCTGTTAACCTCTCACTGTAAGTTGCTTAAGAGGAAACAAAAAAACATAATGTGGGAATAAATTAACATTGAATCAGAGGTAGTGGTCCAGTCTCAAGGCGTCTTAAGCATCAGAGCGGAAAATTAGAAAATTTTACACTGTAGCCTATATTTGTCAGTCATCTGGTAATTGCCTAATATTACTGCATATTTAGCTGAATGTCATGTATTGTATGCCTTCCCAGTAAGTGCTTTGTAGTGCAGTTCTGGGCTATATCCAGGGTTTTTGTCATGTTGTGACGGCAGATGGCCAAATAAGCACCCTTTGGCACCAAAGGGCCTGTTTTCATGGCTGTTTACCCTTTTGGTAAGTGACCTGCTTTTGCACTAAATGTCAATATGAAGTTTCCTTTTAGTTCTTTCAGTTCAGTGTGCCCTGTGTAATGTTTCTCAAAAAGAGATATGTGCAATTGCTTTCTTGAAAATTGTATAAATAGTTGCAGCATTCTTTTTTTTAGAGTAAATTATAATACATACATTTTGTATGATATTCTCATAAAAATGCACATGTCCCCTTTGACTGTACAACTAGCTATGCCTGTGAGATTTGTCCAATTGTCTCCAGGTTTATGTGGAGTTGTGATTCATAAGTCTATTTGTGAATCTGCTTAGCAGGTGGCTCAGCTTTTTGGCTGTGGTTCATATGCTGAGTCACACTAATGGAGTTCTGCTATAAGAGTCAAAATTAACTTGCCTCGATAGTTAGCAGCTTCTCTATTAGACTCAAATGGCTTATTTATACTTTCACTATCATCACTTAACCCTGTAAAGCCTGAAACATTAAATCATTTAAAGAGAATTGCAGTTCTTTGAAATTTGAGTCTTTTTTGGGCCTTTTGAACAACCAAAAAAATCTTTGCATGTATTAGTTTCAATTTTGTATCATATTTGATACACTGGATCTCAAATGCTGAAATATTATTATTTTTGAACAACCAATAACATACTATAACACTAACCTGTCTGACAAATTCCTCTCCTCTGGTGGATTATCTGTGTATTGCATTTATTTAATTATATACTTCATGTTTTAAATATCACACTGATCAGGTAGAAGACTTCAAACCTCACGTATCAAACAAGATACGTTTGGCATTATAGGGTTAAGGTAGTAAATACAAAGTATAGAGGCTGTGTTATGGAAACAGATTCTGCTGCCTCAGATCAAAAAAACACGCTTTGGCCCAGTGTGATCCTGTTAAGGTACCAGGATGTGCCATAAAGTAGAGTATTTGCATGACAGAGGAAGTCTGAGTAGACGTGGCCTATGGCATTCCAGTCCCCGCTGTATGATGGATATGGCTCTGCTCTGTAATTGTATTATGCACATCACTAACTTCTCTGTGTGGAGAAGTCAACACTTGCCATTTAAACAGATGTCAGCATTCACCCAAGGACAGTCTGGATTGACATCAGAGCATGAAAGCTGAATTTTTCACAGTAAAATGAAGTATTAGTAGATTCTGATAAACAGCGTATTCATGCTTTGGAAATTGGATATAGAGGGGAAGTGGTTATGAGATTTATGGGCTGTACAGAAGAACTGACTTATTTTTTCTATATCGTTACATTCATCTGATCTTTTTCATTTCCTGGCTTGGCGTATGTTCCCATAATGAAAGTTTTTTGGTCTCTCCTTCTGCCACATATTTGCCTAAAGCACTGTTGCTCTTGAGATTAACAGGATTCTTCATAAAATGGTAATATTAGTTTGTGTTTGTTAATATAGTCTAAGATGGAATAAATTGTATAAAAGGATGTCCTTTTCTCATTGTAGCTAAAGCGGAAAAAGAAGGATGAGGGGAGCAGGCCGTCTGTCCGGCTTTATTCTCACCTACTGCTGTGACTTGGCTGTTAAATGCTCAGCTGTGACTTGATCATTGTCCTTCTGTATTTGGAAAAAAACTCACTTTATTTTATTCTGCAGAGACTTTTGTTCCCTGAGCCATAGTAGAATAGAATATATTTTCTGTCTCTATATGTTTATAATCTATAATCTAATTCCATCCATCCATCTTCTGAACTGCTTTATCCTCCAGAGGGTTGCGGGGGGTGCTAGAGCGTATCCCAGCTACCTATGGCCGAAGGCGGGGTATACCGTGGATGTGTCGGTAGTGCATTGAGACAAACAACCAATTATTCTCACATTCACACCTGTGATCAATTTTAGCTTAACCAGTTAAACCTTTTAGTGCATATAATCTAATTGATATGACAAAATGGTCATGATACACAAAGTGTGTCCTGTTAAAACACCAAGCAAGCATTTTCATCAGATCTCAGCAGAAGTACTGAGGGATAAATATAGAAACCAATAAGACTAGGACAAGTGTTTGATTATGAGTTCTGGAACTGTGTGAGCTACTGTGTATTTTTATTTGTGCTTTGGATTTCTGTGTGTGTCAGTTCTTCAGTTCATGGTGCTGACTTGCACCTAATGGACTAATTACTCATACCTGTCTTTATAACAGCTGTAGGTAGGTAACAGAACAGATCCGGCCTATTTTCTTTGTTCTTAGGTAGAAGCTTTACACTGATTATATGGACATGCTGGTTACGTTAGAACCACCTCATGTTGGGAACTCTTTTAAACAGCCATGAACACATTAGAGGTGCAACAACATTAGGATGCTGCAAATAACTGACCTTTTGGTTCTTATAAATCCAATCAGTTCATGACAAATAATTGAAATGTGCATAACTGACAGCTCATGTAAAATGAGCTGGAACAATCTGAAAGTGAGGGTGAGTCATGGGAGTGCTTTGTTTACCTTAAAGCAGAGATTCTTTCACTATAGCTCCACCTGTCTGCTGGGAAACCGCTGATTGTGTTCCATAATGTAATGCATGGTCTTTTACCTTAGCTGAATTGGATACCTAGTTTCTATAACATGCATCCCTCCCCCATGTGTTTTCTTTTTGGATTGTGTTTCAGAAGTAATGCTCATGCTGCTGATCACAGTTAAAGCCCTGGTGATCAATATTCGCACAGGATGCTTCAGGACTGTGTGCGACTGTGGCTGTAAGTGTGTGCTTGTTAGGGGGATGGTAGCCTGATGGAGCTGCTGTGTCACTGAGCCAGCAGGCATTAGTAATCAATATGAAGCAGCATATTCATGATTGCCCTACTTACGCAGTTCTGTGAAGTTTGAGCCTTTCCATTCTTCTGCAGACAAAAACATGAGATATTCTCTCCTCTGACTAGTGTTTATAATGAAGCAAATTTGCCATATAGGTTTGATGCTGGTGATACTTTTGAAAATGCTATCGTAACACTAGTTATCCACAGCCTCATTCAGGTTTTTTTTGTTTTTGCTCCCAGATTCTATACCTTTCCTTTTGATGTTTTTGATTCTATGATAAGGAGGCGTTGACATGTAGTTTTTAATAGTCCAGGATTTGAACTCACAGCATCATAATAATGATAACATGCTCATATTGGAGTTGACATTGTTCTATTGTCTGCACTTGGTAGCGGTCAGGGCTCACGATAGGATCTGACAGTGGATATTTAAAGTAGCTGTGTTTCCTTTATCATCTCAAACTCGACTGTGATTCTGTCTGGTTTCCTTGGCAACAGCTGTGTAGGTCTCCTCCCTCTGGGATCACACTCTGTGGAGGATGGGTGGGTAGGTGTGGGGGGCTGCAGACTGGGGAGTCTGTGCAGCAAAAAGCCTTATTAAGACCCCCCTCTATGTTCAGTGTTTATTTTAGGATTTCATGGCTGGATGATTTTTGGCTGTTGGGATGTGCTTCTGCTGCAGGTTACTGATAAACCAGTCCCTTTTGTCTGATGGATTATTCAGCCTTTCACTGAAGAAAAAACAAAGCTAGCGTTGCACAGACTGTATTTTCTTATGTAACTGTACAGCATAATTTCTTTATTAACATGTGTCTGGCTTGAGGGTTGTGTTTTCTGTTCTCTTTGATTGAAAAATAATGACTACAATGAAAACTGGAATACAAGGGCATTGGTAACACAGCATTTAATAAATGGTTTGAGGGCAGAGTGGTTAACAGACTGTGGTGTCATTCTAGTCTGGCCCCACTGCCCTGATTCATCATGTTAGGTTCCGGAAAGCTCCATGGTTATCGACAAGAACGCAACAACCTTAAACATCCGTATTTTGTGTGTCTCCTTTCAATATGTGTTTTTTTCTTATTATTACCTCTGTTTTTATTCATTACTCCTAAACACAATAAATTATAGTAATCATTTAAAATCATTACATGTAGCTTGACCACAGATTCACGCTAAATCAACAGATTATCATTGTATCTAGTATTATTATAAAACCACTGAGGTTTTGCTGAGTCTTCCCTTTGTAGAGGAAATGAAAACAGGATATCTGTTTTCTTGCACAATGCTTTAGTTGAGTACATCAGTAATCCTTTTGAGGAAAAGGTCAGGAGTCCATCAGCACACCTAATTTATTTATGACTGCATTCACCATGATGTGCCTGTATATTAATGAAAGAAGATGTATCAGCTTTGTGATCCTGTCAAGCTTTATGTTTGTTCTATTCAAACTGAAATATCTTTTAGGATCTTTTAAGTAAAGTTAATACCGCAGTGTTTACCTATAAAATGAGTTAAAATGCTGCTTCTTGAACTTCACTGTTATGTTTATAGATACTATTAGATCAAGTCAACTGTAGAAGCTTTCTGTTTTTGGATACTTTAACAAATGGCTGGTGCTCATCAGCACCTTTAACACAATTTAATACAGTAGTGGGGAGTTAACCTGATATATAATAAGGGAATGAACAATAATTATAGACAGCATAACATGAAACAAAGGGTTTAAAAGGAGCTTTTCTTGCCTTGGAAATATTTTAAGGCGATATATTAATTTCATAATTCATATATTTTACACTAATTAGTTGCATTAATCTTCCCTTTGAACTTTATATTATACTGTGTCTGCTCCATTACAACTAGTTTTACTCCAGTGACATTTTGGTAAAGATATTTATTAGGAATATAAACATACAGTATGCACAGAAGTAACACATTCCATATTTCAGTTTTAAAATAAAAATAACACTAACCAGAGTAGCACTGCAACTACTAAAGGTTATTGATAAGGATGTTATATAAAGGATATTCAGCACTTTCCAGTAATATGATGAGTATTAAACCATTTAATTTCAGGTGGGTTTTCTCTGGCATATTAGGGAATATTTCCAGTGATTGACTCTAATCCAATATTTTATTTGTAAAAACTTGAGAAAGGATGTCTTAGTTAACTATAGTTAAGATAACTTTACCATTAATGAATACTATTTGTCAATTGTTTTTATACCTTTCCTGACCAAGCTTTGCAGAATGCTGTCAGAAATCACACTTGGAATATTAGAAATGTGTATTTAAACATTAGAGATTATCAGATTCCTGCTGTGCAACAAAGGTAAAGCAGTTTTTTTTAAATTTTTTTATCATCTTTACATTACAACCTGAAATGTGATGAGCTTGACCCTTGTCGCCATAAAAATGTGTTTATAGCTTTGTTAAAATCTGTTAAAAAAAAATACATAGAAACATAAAAAAAACACTGTAGGTGACATTTTTGTCATGTAACTTTTGGACCATAAAAAAGATCCAAAGATGAACAAAAGATTAGCAATACCCACCTTAAATCTACTTCTAAAAACACAAGCTTAGTGATATTAATTATTTCAACTATTATATACATGGATGGATGATTTCAGACACAAAAATGTTAGTGATTATCTTTCATGACTCATCAGTAGATGGGCACCCTCCAACTTCAGTGTAGCAGACCTACACTTATCATGCTTTTTAGCTATTTTTATTGTCCTGTCTCAGGTATTTCAGAACACCACAGCTGTCTTTGAAGTTAATTTTATGTTTCTGAAGAGTTCTCATGGAACATCATGACAAGATACTTGACCAGTGATTTAGAACAGCATTGATTTGTGCTTGTAAGACAGGAGATTTTCTATGATGACTGACTTTTACATCCTGTTCCAGGTAACTTGCCTCCAGGACTTTTTTGGAGACGATGATATATTTCTTGCATGTGGGCCTGAGAAGTTTCGTTATCAGGATGACTTCAACTTGGATGAAAATGGTAATTATAGTTCATGTACTGTAGTTCAGATACCGTAATATATCTCAAACTGTCCATCTCTGAGCCATTAAAAAAAAAAAAAAAATTACATTTACCAAAAATGTGGAACATAAAAAAGAAAGAAAGTGAAGGTCAACTAGTTAATAATGACGTCTGTAGTGGTGCTCATATGTTGACACCCAAATGTAAATGTATGTGTTTTAGGTGTATGTGATCACTTTATCAAGTGCAAACAATGAGAACAAAACAGCACATTTTCTGGACCCAATGAGTGATACCCACAGGCTCAAAGTGAACTGATGACATGGTTAATGGTAGGATTTTACCCCATCTGTCTCCAGAATGTAGGGTCACCAAGTCTGCATCCTACGGTCGACTCCCCACCGTGCATGGTCGTTCTTCTCCCAGAGGTAGCGGGATGTCTCGCCGCAGCAAGTCTCCCTCATCTGGTGGTTCAGGTGAAACTTTGACATGAAATATTTATTGCTGAATAGATGAATGCAGTACTTTGGGGTAGCGTATATGAACTTTAAGTGTACCAGAGAGTAATATTAGTCTGCAAACCAACCTGCAACCCCTATGTACAGGAGGTAGAAGAGGAGGAAGAAAGTCATACATTATTTATTCCCACAAATTATTTCAAGCATTTTACAGTAGCAGAATGAAAGTTAATATAATATTATAGATGGTATATGGAAATGTTTTACCTATAAATATATAGCATAGCGACTTGGTAGCATAGTGTTTTACACCACTGACTTTGGTATGTAAGGTTGTCAGTTCAAATCCCAGGTGGGCCCTTTCCGCAATACATGCCTTGTAAGTCACTTTGGATAAAAGCGTCAGCCAAATGTAAAGTAAAATATGTCATTGCTTTTTCATTGTATATTGTACCAGTTTACATATCAGCAAATGCATAAATTAACACAGGATGTATATTGAAAATGTCATATTTTTTATGTTGTCTTTAAAGCTAATGGGACTGCAGGAAGTCAGCTGTCTACCCCCAGGTCTGGAAAGTCTCCAAGCCCTTCTCCAACTAGTCCAGCTAGCCTCCGAAGACGCCGGGTATTGGAAAATCAATGTTCCCATGAATACACATATAAAGTCCTGAAAAGGTCATTTTAATGATACCATCATACACTGGAAGAAGTAGCACTTAATCTCACAGAGGAACAAACATTACCAGCAAACTTAACAGATATTTGTATTTGATGTGAGTAACAGCTTATATTGAACATGTCTCTCAACCTTTTTTTGTACTGTACATTTATGGGTTTATTAATATTTCATGGACAAAGTATCATATATTGTATAGTGCTACAGTAGTTTCTCACTATAATATGGTGAGGACAAGCAAGCACTCAACTCTGGGGTGAAATCCAATTATCAGTGATATCATCATTAATTAATCATAAATCTGGCTGCGGTCGGTATTGTAGCTGTGTTAGAGGATATTATTTTTCCTCAATCTGTCTTTCAACCACAAGCCAGTCTGTACATACTGAAAAGGTTAGTTTTGCCATTTTCAAGGTCTGATTTATTTCTGTCTTATCGCTTACTGCATACTCATGCTGACAAGGAGCAGCAGTGGGCTTTGTGTGAAATAGCTGAAATGACAATTTTATAACCTTTGTTTTACAAACTTTGCCTTGGCTGAACTTTGTAGATGACAGAGCATCATTGTTTCTTTTTTCCAGGGATCTCAACACAGTGGTTCATCTCTGTCTTTGGCTTCGACAAAGGTATGCAGCTCAATGGATGAAGGAGATGGACCTGGCAGTGAAGGTAATGCAGTGTTTATTCTCTGATTTTACATCACATTACATTTGTAAGTTACTGCTGATAGCTGCTCAACATTAATCACACATATTTTTACGGCTGTACAGCTGAGCCCATGGATGAGCACCCAGTTCCTCCCTCCATAGCAGAGAGGTACAAAGTGGGGCGGACGTTAGGGGACGGAAACTTTGCAGTGGTCCGTGAATGTATAGAAAGATCTACTGCAAGAGAATATGCTCTGAAGATCATAAGCAAAGATAAATGCAGGGGAAAGGTGAGATGTGAAATTATCTCCACGAATGCTAACGAACACTGGTGTTGTTTAATGGGTTGATTTATTTTTAGTTCTCAGTGTCTGTTTCAAGCAGCAGATGGTGCTATATCCTCATAGGCTAAAACGGCCTGATTTTCTCTTTTTTTTTCCCCTTGACAAAATCACTACCAGATGGACATTTTAAAAAATTAAATATGATAATAATGATCACAGCTGTCTTTGAAAAAAAACGCTTAAGTGTTTCTAAAGCTAAATATTGTATTTTAGCATCAATTTTTTTTCTTTCAACTCCCCCAGGAGCATATGATCCAGAGTGAAGTGTCAATCCTTCGACGAGTGAAACATCCCAACATTGTGCTGTTAATTGAAGAAATGGACACTTACAGTGAACTCTATCTTGTAATGGAGTTGGTTAAGGTACTACAGTTCATATTTATAGACACTTTCTAAATAGGTCATATCAAGATTTAATTTGATATTGTGTTTTTTTTTTTTATAATTTGTGGTCATTTTAATGATACATGTTGATACACATACCCTTGTTAAAAATTTAAATGCACATGTAAACCTGCCAAAAACTAGGAGATTAAATTCTTTTGACATCCCAACTATTCTTTCTGCAGGGAGGTGATCTTTTTGACGCCATTACGTCTTCCAACAAATACACTGAGCGAGATGCCAGCTGTATGCTGTTCAATTTGGCAAGTGCCATCAAGTACCTGCACAGTCTAAATATTGTTCACAGAGACATAAAACCTGAGAACCTGTTGGTGAGTGACTTGAAAAACCTTTTGTTCTGGCAGAGAGTGTAGATTTACAGTACATCGCAGTAACTTCCTATCCTCATTTCTGTTCTAGATTTGATTAACTAATGAAAAGCATGCATTAAACTGTACTGAATTGAATGCTTACAGTTAATTACATACACAACATAGTAAAGATCTTATTTATTCTGTTGTAGTATTTTTATTTTTTTGACACTTTCCACATAGAGCTCATTAATTATAGCAAGTGAATCTTTTTACCTGCTTTCTAATTTCCTTTTTTACATAATACACAGGTTTATGAACACCAAGATGGTAGTAAATCTCTGAAGTTGGGAGACTTTGGGTTGGCTACTGTTGTCAATGGTCCTCTGTATACTGTATGTGGCACACCTACTTATGTAGCACCAGAAATCGTTGCTGAGAAAGGGTGAGTCAGAAAAGCTCATTATTGAAGTATTCAATGTGATATCATGAATTGTGTAAATACATATGCCACTTTTATTGGTGTGTTATTTATATGCATTACAAGCTTTCCGTATGTATGTTCATGCCATATCAAATATTGCATGATTAGTGATTAGGTTTAGGGATAGGTTTCGGTTTAGAGTTATGGTTAGGTTCAGGGTTATGTTTTGGGTTAGATTTATGGTTAGGGTTAGTGTAAAGGTTTAGGGTTAGTTTTAGAGTTGGGCTCAGGGTTAGGGGTGGGGTTAGGATTACAGTTAGGTTCAGGGTTAAGGTTAGGTTTTGGGTTAGGTTAGGGTTAGATTCAGGGTTAGGTTTTGGGTTTGGAGTGTTTATTATTTATGTTTGTTAGATGATTTTTTTTAGTAAAAAGATCAGTTGTAATATATGAAACAGTACTTCTTTTGAACTATTGCTTGTGGTTGTTTTTGACTATGTTGATGCCTGTCTGATGGGTTCCTTTGTTGATTTTTTTTCTCTCACAGATATGGTCTCAAGGTTGACATTTGGGCAGCTGGTGTCATCACATACATACTGCTGTGTGGGTTTCCTCCATTCCGTGGGTAAGTTTTCCTGCATTTGATGTGATTTTGGGGAGGGTAATGATTGGTTCCACATCAGCTGTTTTTGGTTTAATGCATTTATATCACATCAATCAACATGTCTCTCATATTCAACCCTGACTGAAAGAGAAGTGTGGTAAATGTAGCTTTGGAAACAACTTAAAACTAACATTCATTTTTCATACTTGAACGGTTTTGCTCCCTGTGGTTCGTGCTTTGTTCAGGAGCGGTGAGGATCAGGAGGCCCTGTTTGAGCAGATCTTGCTTGGCCTGCTTGATTTCCCAGCACCATACTGGGAGAACGTGTCAGACAGTGCAAAGGTTTGTATCTTGAATGGTCCTTTAATACACCAGTTTCACATGAAATTTCATAATGTGCGGTCTGTTTCAGTGGTGGATACTCAGATAAGATGTCATACTTTTAGGGTCTGATCACTGGCATGCTGCAGGTTGAGGTGGATCAGAGGTACACAGCCGTACAGGTCCTTGACCACCCTTGGGTCAATGTAAGTTTCATCAGGATGTCAGGCCTTTCCAACACCTGTGTAGATGCTAGTGCTGCTGTGAATAGTCTGCTGTGTGATATGGCAGGTGGAGTTGCTGAAGCTTTGTTCTACGTGTTTTCTAGGATGATGGTATGTCAGTGAACGAACACCAGCTGCCTGTGGCTGGGAAGATCAAGAAGCATTTCAACACTGGGCCTAAGCTCAGCAACACTACAGCAGGGGTGTCAGTCATTACAGTAAGGACTTATCTAGACTCCCCACCACACCAGCACTGCATGTAATTTTGCACAAAACACGAGTTTTGTTTTTCCATTCTGTTGTTGTGAATATGCTTCAGCGCAGATGCTCTGGATGTTAATCAGAATTTTTTTTTTTAAAATGCATTTTTAAGTTTTCATAGTGGTCCTCTTATGCATCTGTCACCTTGTTGGAAGGTTTGTGAAAGCTTTGCATCTTATTTTAAGTTGAAGCTAAAATAGTCTGCTATTGCACGGCAGCAAATGACTCATTTATACATTCTTTCTTTTTTTTAAAAACAGTTCTCCTTTGTACTCTTCAAACATGCCATTGTCACTCCATCCATCTGCTTCATGCTGCCAAGTCGTCCTGCGTGTGCTCTGGCATCTCATCTTGCTCTTTAGATGGACTGTCAGCACTGTTGGCAGAAGATCTTAGAAGTAACACAGTAGTCTACAATGGCTTGATGTAGGTAGAAAAACTTTTTAATCAAAAGTTTCTGAGCTGAGCTAGAATTGTACAATTAACAGCTAAGTCAACTTGTCTTTTTCTTTTTTCATTCTTGCCATTAATGGAGGAAAATCAATTGCATTTGTTATTTTAACTCACCCTTTTTAATTAGTTTACAGGTAAGCCCATGAGTTTGTGGGACATTTCACAGAGTTTCATTTGATAGTGATGTTCTCTAGCAGTTTCTTTCCATCTCATCACTGCAGTAAAACAAATACTTAGAGTTGTATGGCATAAGGCTAGCAGTGCTTTAAGTTCAAGGTGATCCACTGAGTCGGCTCATCTCTCTCTGCTCAGCTGAACCAGGACAATACCATCCAGAGGTCAGGGTCTCTGGGCCACAACCAGCATCCAGGATTGTGCTGGATAAGGTATGACGGCTAAGCGTAGCACTAATTCGCAGCACTTCCATAGCAACGTGCTGGCAGTCTCCATTTTCCATCTCTAAAAGGGTTTGACCCCCAGTTCAGTGGAGCCCTTTTCATACGTCACCGTTTCAGATTCATCAGTTATTCTGATGTTTTCTCGTCACTTCAGTGCTTTTCTTCTCACCTGGTTGTTGTCCACTTTGCTTTGTACTTGCGCAACTTTAATGCATTTGAGGGTGCATGACATATTTTGAAAACTGGATTTTCTTTCACAAGTTGCATTTGTTGTCTTTATGTATTACTATGAACAGATAAATGCCATGTACCCGATGGTTGAGACCAGATTCCTTTGCTTTTTTCAAGTGCTTGAAGCTCTATCTGTTTCTCAAGAGGATATTGAACCTTTTTATAAGCAGATGAGCACTTGAGCACATGCAGCTTTCCAGATACATCTGCATGCTAGCATTAGCTCCTCTAACATTTAAATAAATGCCTCAGTGGTTGTTGAGTAAGTGCTGCTCCTCATCTTTGTGGCCTTATGGAGACCTTTCTAATGTTTTACCTTCTCTCAGACCACGCCACTTGATAAAGAGAAGCAAGTTTTCCGAAGAAGATGCCACCAGGATGTGAAGGCCGCCGCCCTCTTTCCACACAGTATTGGTGCCGGTGCCTCTCACAGTACCAAACCCGGCCACTCCCCTGCTGAAATCACTTCTGAGTCTGAGGACCTTTCCCCCTGTTCAGCTGGCACTGTTCGATCACCCACCTCTCCGTTCTAACTGCCCATCCGGGGCAAGAGCACCATCCTCCCTCCAATGAAAAGCGGAAAAGCAGAAGACCTAATCCTGGGTTCAGTGTGCTGATCCGTTTGCGCCCAGACCGACTTGTACTGATGTTTTTCCCAGTGGCCATTTTAGTTTAAAAAGATCATCAGCATAAGAGACACACTAGTCTCTGTATCTGAGTCCAACTTACTAGCATGGAACAATTTTATCATTGTTTCCTTTTTCTTTCAGAGAAGCTGCCCAACAATTTAAGCCTTATTTCTGCACAAGCATTTGGTTCATTGTAGTGCACTAGCACCCTCTACTGGTTTGTATTCTTTATTGCAGGGAACCCAGCCAGCTTTATGAAGCACTTAACAGACCGACTGAAATATTAACTTCTTAATATAGTAATGATTGTGATATGACATGTTCACTGCATATCATCGGTCATACTAAAATAACCTGAAGCAATTTACAGGCAACAATAACATATCCAATACAATATTGTCAGTAGCAGTAATGTTTCTGATGTACTTCTGCCATCCAATAACCTGTACATTACTCTGGTGTTTTGTTTTGTGGTGCACAAACCATAGAGACAAATCTGAATAGGACTTTAAGCCAACTGCTATAACGTACATAAGCTGTATGCTTCATTTTGTCCTGCTACCAAGTTGCTTGTCTCTTATAATTAATAGAGGGTGCTAATGTTTGACTGTTTATGGTCTAGCTTAGCAGTTTTTCTTGTGTGACCGTGAGAGTGAATATAAATGGGTTGTGGTGCAGATGAATGTCAGTGCAGTTTAGTTTGTAGTTCGTAGTGCATGTTTGAAGCCTCGCTTTGGCACATATGGATTTAAGTGCAATTAGGTGTACTGCCCAGTGGGCTCAGGATCAGATACGTTCTTTGTAATGCTGGAACGAGAGTGAGTTGATCAGATGGGAACAATTGGCAGTTGTGCGACATGCACTTTTTTTCACACACTAAAATGAGTTAATTATGGAATACAGCACAGTGCTTCCAGTGAAAACCATAATTTTGAATATTTGTTTATTCAGTTTTTTTTTAACTTTATTTTTCTAAGCAGTCACACAGGACTAAGATGTCTAACCAACAAGACTTTATGTACTGTATGTGCTTTATACATTATTTTACCAGACACCAAATGTCTATGGTTGTGACTGTCCTCTTCCCTCCATCCAAGACTGGAGCTTGCATGCGTGCTAATATACATCCTCACTTAATTGTTGCAGTCTTCTACTGTTTGATATATGCCAGACATCCGCGACGAAAGCACTTCTCTCATCATTGTACATGCTGTTTTTGTTGAATGGAGGTCATGTAAGGCAGACTATAGTCTTTAAAACAGCTAATATCCTCCTTGTATATACATATTTTGAATGAACTGTAACATCACACCACTTTGTTGTATAAGGGCTTTACGTTTAACTGGAAGGGAGTGAACCACAAAGCACAAGGAAAGCAAGTTATATCTACAATCTGGAAATGTGTTCTCTTCCTCAGGACTGTATCTGTTTCTCATTGTCTGAAAAAACAAGGAATGTTTATCTACAGTCTGACAAATGGTACACGGAGACAACGTGGAATGTCAGTATTATGTGGAAGCAGATGGGGAATGTGAATGTTGTATTATACTCATCTCTAATCCATTAATATTAGGACATTACAAAACGATCTGAATGAGGACAAAGACCTGTAATGTTTTTCAATTAATAAGGGAAATCTACGGTTATGGATAAAAGCAGACTTCCAACTATGTACGCTGTAAAGAAAATAAACCTCAAAATAAAAAGGATTAAGTAAAGTTATGAGTGGTACTCCAGTCTTCATGAGTCAAAAGCTATATATTAAATACAGCCCGGTGCATATTGAACAAGCTTACTGGAACAAATATGAGCAGCAGATGGCAGTATAACCAAAGAGCATGAGCCTCAGAGGTCTTGAATAGCATTTCATCTTCAGTTATTCATTTCTAAATAAGCATTTACTGAGTTATACGTAGTTTATGAGCTTGTATTAATGCATAATGTATGTTTCAAAGCCCACATGCACAATCCTAAGGAAAAAGTAATCAACAAGAAATACTACGACACTGGCAGATTTATTAAATTTTTATTAAAAACACCAAAGTAAAACAGTTGAATTCATGGTTATCAATTTTTGATAATGAGCTTCAAACATATCCTACCTTTAAACAAAAACAAACAAACAAAAAAAAAAAAATATGGAAATAATTTGGCAATAAAACTTTTAATATATAAATCAGAAAGCATTTTAAAATATATTACATTAAATCAAAATGCACTGCTTAATGTTGACGTGAATAATAAATTATTTTTATTGAGGACATTCAAATCCACAATATCTAACAAGAACATAGAGTAAACCCAGCTTCTTCGTCATGCAGAACTCAGGCTTTGGCTAAGGTGGTGTCTTGAAGCACCATGAGAAAAATCAGAATTGAAACTCAAAATCTATTTGCATATTTTTGTTCATTGAAATTGTCAGCTCACAGCAACCAGCCGCTCATTTCTGCAATTAAATGTGGACACAATAGCTTTCATATCACCAGAAATAGACCTAGAACCATTTTTGGAACATGATCTTGTTAATCATTAGATCTTTTTTTTTTTTTTTTTTGTCTCACAGCTGAAAGTTTTCCTTAGACCGTTCAGTAATAATATTGCTTACCGGTACATGGTAGTAAAGCATAAACTGGCATTCATGTATTCACATGGTTAAAATGGACGAGCAAACATTTTGTGCAAAAATAAGCAAACTACAGAACTCATTATTACAGTAATAATTCTTGCAGTACTAACAAGTGTAGAATGTCTTAATAATTACACGTCTTTTACAAAAAAAAAAAAAAAAAGTCATACAGCTCTACCACAAAACACTAACACCTTAACAGTCATGAGGTACTATTGACAAAAAAAGGTTAATCCTCTGGATATGTTTTTGGTAAAATATTAATAACTGCTAAACCAAATAAATCATATGGATCATTCTAAGATGTTAGAGGCAAAAGTAAGTGTAACTCCTTGTCATTCTCAAAACAAAAATGCAAATAAATATATGTATTATAACTTTTTTTGTTGACATCATGACCAAAAACAAATATTTCACAGGACAAACTCACACTACATTTGACTCTTTATCCATATAGACATTCAAACAACAAATCAACAGTAAACATCTTGTCTTTTTGTCACATACACATACGTCTGACCACTGCCAAGAACGATGAGCAGACAATGGTGATATACATGTATTACTAATCAACTAATAGTCGAAGGCAATGAAAACACTCAACATTTAAACATGACTCGCACGATGGAAATGTCGGTAACATCGTGACTAATCTAACAGCATTTAGAGCTTTATCTCAGGCTTTACAGGGAAGAAACACTTTACACTGTCCACATTTACAGGTTAACTTTTTCCTAGAAAAATGTTTCAAGTGGGATATGCATCTGCCATACAAATGTTGTATAAATGTTCCAAACAGAGGATTCAATTTGTTTTGCATTTTCACAGTCTGGTATAGAAACAGAAAAACTGAACTTATTAGGTATATTTTTTTAATATCTTGTCTCTTTGTTGACTTCCGTT
Organism: Maxillicosta whitleyi; assembly: GCA_029822895.1. NCBI lineage: Eukaryota > Metazoa > Chordata > Actinopteri > Perciformes > Neosebastidae > Maxillicosta > Maxillicosta whitleyi. Next base: position 13,444,881 of record JAPSES010000144.1, read on the forward strand.
GATCTCAGTCTCTCTTTGACCAGAACAATTCTATTCTACTCAGCTGGGGAAATGCTACGCTGGTGCTCAGGTAAGACAAAAATAAACAACCCAAAAAAAAACAACAAAGTATGTCTCAACAAGCATTTAGCAAGTAGTTCCCATTAGAGGCCAGATAATCATACCTGGTTCTTTGTTTGCCTCCCCATACTGGTACTTCCCCACGTATTGGATCTCCTCATTGTTCTATGGATCTTCTGCTTGGTCACCGGTTGGTTGGTCGGTAGGCATCCACCCTCCGCTACACACTTGCATTCCACTGTGTGAATCTTCGTCTTCCTCTCCTCAGTACCTGTTTTGATGTTCGTAGTGCCAGCGGTTGAAATCTATGTTAAATGCCACAATACTGCCAGAGGCCATGCCTGTGATCAGAGTCCTAAAAGGGAGAGAAACAGGATTTTTTTCAGAAGTAAAGACGGGAAATCAAGTTAAAATACACACTGAATCTCAGCAGCAGCAAATGACAATTGACTCAAAGGGCTTTCCAGGAATGTAATAGGGTCAGCAGAGAACACACACAACATGGACACATTCAAACGTTTCCTAGCACATCCCCTGTCCTTAGACCCCCCCCCCCCCCTTTTCAGTGAAGAAAAACTCCCAAAAAACCTGTTTGTGGAAATCTCAGTGAGAACCACATGAAGGAGAGATGCACTCCCAGAACGGACAGGCTATAAATGTGTCAGGAGTTATTAACTAAAGTCCAGTAGTTCATCTGTAGAGTCATAGCTCAGGTGATTAAGGACGCCACTGGAGGGGATGGGGGGGGGGGTAGTGTGGGGAAGCTTTATGTATGTAGGATTTATGTTATTTTAATTGCGATTAGGGGTAAGACTTTTCTAAATGCAAAGTGACACTGCGTTAATCGGTAAAGAATATGAGCAGTGTGTGTTAATGCCCATAGTTTTGAATGAAACAACGACAAGAGGTCATAACCGTATACCACTGGGTTCCTCCGGCCACTGAAGTGGATCATTGTCTTTCTGCAGCCACTTTCCCTTTATGATCATGGCGAACTGGTATGAAGCAAAAGCAGCTGATTTCACAGGGTCGACTTATACTGCTACACCCCGAGGGCTTAAATGCTCCAGTACAATGAACAGAGTTGAAGCAGAATACTCCTCTGTAAACGGAATATGGTTCACTTGTGTCACTTAACTGTTATCTTATTGCAGAACTAGGTTTTAATCGCACCTTCTTTAATTACATTTAATTAAGATGATTATCAAGTGGTTGTTTCGTGATACACGTACATTTCACATACAGCCACAGAAAAAATTATTAGACCACCCCTTGTTTTTTTTCAATTTCTTGTTCATTTTAAAGCCTGGTACAACTAAAGGTACATTTGTTTGGACAAATATAATGATAACAATAAAAATAGCTCATAATAGTTTAATTTCAGAGCTGATATCTATCCATTTAATATGTTTTCTTGATAAAAAACAAAATCACTTCAGTTCTTACATCAATATCTATGTCATTGTACTGACAAAAACAGTGCTACACATTCCATGTTTTCTTTTCTGTCTGTTTTAGTCACATGACACACACAGGAGTTCGTATTAGATTGCATAACCGTTGTTTGATGACTTTTGATGGTCTAATCATTTCTTCCGCGACTATGATTTCATTACTATTGTTGAAAAATACTGTTTTTTTTTTTTTCTTTACCAAAATCTGGTGCTGTTAAGATCTTAAGCCGTCTTTATGCTCATGCTTTGTTTACCTTAACAATCTTTGGTAATAGACACAAGGACACGAGGTTAATCTGCGGAAGAACCAAGCCTCTGTTAAAGGCCTGACTGTTGGGGCTCAGGGCGATTTGGCCTGTGGCTGTAAAGTACAGCTTCAATGTTCAGACCCTCTAACCTCTCTTGACTGCCAGGGTCATATGATGACGTCAGGCCTATTGCCTCCAAGCGAACACTGTCGCCTCTGCGTCGCCAACCGCGTACCCACAATGACTCCTGACGGGTAAAGGAACAACATGCTGCAGATCTGTCGATAGACTTGCAGACGATACATTCGTTTTGCACTATGTTTATCCAAAATGGTGCATTCTCAGAAAGATTTGTGTAATTTTTTGTCTCTATGGCAACCCTAGGCTCTATTTCAAAGAATAGAATGGTGGATGTTCCATTAACTAAGCCACACATTGACAACCATGAAACACAGTCAACATGAGGCTTTTTTTTTTCACTTCAGCCTACACATATAATACTGTAGACATGCGGAACTGTTTAGAAGTGAGCACACACAAGCATACACTGATTTATAAAAGAGAGCCCACACATCCAGCAGACAGCACCAGAACACGAATAAAACACATATAATGGTCCTGGAAAGAGAGGTACCGCCTCCTTTTTGAACTGTCACTCCTATACGCTGTATCGTCTAAATGTTGTATCTCTAACTTTTTACCTTATTCCACCCTCTTTATCTACATATAAGTGGTAAGTGGTGAGTAAATGCAGTAAATAAGGAACACAAATTCAATTCTGCATTAAAAAAAAGTAAAAAACCTGAACTACTTTGTAAGACAGCTCTCTAAAAACATGTCCTGCTCTGACCTTTGATCATGTGATAGGTCCATGGCTCGAATGCCAGCGTCACAACCTGGGTAGATGTAAAGATGTTTGAAGTCACAGGCCTGCCACACCTCCACCACACCGTTGTCCCCACCCGTCACCAGGTTGTGGCCGTCGCTGCTCAGGAGAATCGCCTTGAATTGAGATGGAAAGAGGTTCATCAATAAACACTACTAATAACACTACTAATAACATACATATAAATTCACTGATGGTGTTTTTTATGTTAGTAGTGTTTTATTTAATGGTTTATTTAGACAGGACAGTGCATATTAATGAACATTACATACGTGATGTACTGTAAATATGCATGCTAAATTTCATCCGCAGTTCCCAACAACATTAAGATACTCAACAAACAATACCAGGGACAATACAGACAGGCAGAGAAAACTCAATCAAACCAATACAAGGACCAATATACATAAAATTCCAGCAGTGGAAGAGTATAAACTAACAAATGTACAATTTTAGTGTGGATGTATGACTGAAATTTCCATTTTCTATAACTTCTGCTGCTGCTGTTTGGGCCAAGACACCCTTTTAAAAGAGATATTTTATATCAAGTCTTTTTCCTATTGTAGGTGATTCATGTGTCAGACGGGGGGGTGTAGTTGTTTGTTTACCTGCTTTACTAGTTTCAGCTACTTCTCAGCCTTTCTCAGAAGCGTCACATGATCCTGTTGTGGCGTGTCTGACAAAGGCTATAGGTATAGGAAGTAGCTGAAACTAGTAAAGCAGGTAAACAAAAAAACTACCTCTGTCTGACACATGAATCACCTACAATAGTTATATTTGGGAGTTTTTTTTCCTGGTTAAATAACAGTTAATAATGATATTCACACTTTTTTTTTATATCCGTTTCCTCTGGCATCACAAACTTCAGGGACATTTCTAGAGCATTCAATGCAGCAGATAAAGATGTTTCTGTGTTGTTCCTCTGTGGTGTCAAAATGTCACCTTACCCTGGTGGAATCGTTGACCTCCATCTGTGCCAGCAGTTTTCCATTAATGCTGAAGTTGCAGAAGCGGCCCCTCTCATAGTAGATGATGCAGTGGCCTTCACTGGACACTGATATAAGCCGAGGGCACTGATAGTGGTCCGGCCCCTCCAGGGCCCGCAAAAGGTCACCTGTAATAGTATGGACCAGACACGGACCCTCTGCCAAAACAAAACACAAACATTTAACTGAACAATGCTCTGTGCCACCGTAATGTACTGATGTTTTCACTTCCTTCGCCAAATGTAAGTGAAAACATCTCTCTTCACTGTCTTATGATAAGTGTAGTTTAACTGTACGACGTATGAAAACAGTGTTATACAAGTTTGTATAAAATAAGTCATGCTTCAAACTCATCATACACAGAATGGTATTTGATGGTTTTAACTGTTTCCGGTTTCCAGTCCTTTCATTTTCTATCAGGCTTTTGCATGTTGTGTTTAACTGGGTATGCATTTAATCCTGGGATTTTAGGGATAAATATTTAACTGTTTTAGTGATTTGTATTTGTTTTATTTGTAATACACTTAAAGGTAGAAGTATGAAATGACAATGCGTGTTGAGTATAAATGTTTCAGACTTCATCTATTATCTTTGAGCACATTATAAGAAAACCCACTGACCTTTAGCTCCACTGATGACAAGGCCCAGCTCTGCACAGACCGCCACGCACACCACCTCCTGATCATGACCGGTTAGAACGGCTCGCGGCGCTGGGTAGTCACCTAAAATATTACAGGAAACCCATTGAACCCATTGTTTAACTGTAAAATGACCAACTTGAACAAATCTTACAATCATGATTTATAGGCCAATGTTTTGGATCACGAGTATCAATCATTATCTGATGACGCAGTGGTATTCCTGCGCCATTGTCAAACCGTCATTAGGCACTAAAATCATATAAACTCAAGCACAGGGATTGTGACACACATCTGCTAGCAGGGAGGTCCCTTGGAATTGTCATGCAAATGCAGGGATACAGCTCGCACCACTTGATTTCATCCGGTATGTCACATGATTGATGATAGCTGGGGGAGAGGTTAGTGATGGGAGTTCCACGGCACCTGGCGCCGACCTCGAGTACTGCCAGACTGGGGATGGGAGAGAAGCAAGAAGCACCCAGAGCTAAAGCTGCATTAACCCTTGTAATTTACCGAAAATGCCTTGGGTGTGGTCTTTTTGCAATGTAGATAATATACTTGAGGAATTCTGAAAACACCTGAAACACACGTTAAGCTCCTGTAGCTAATTATCCCTGCTAAGGAGCTTATATTTTTAACAGTATTTGTCTGTTAACACAATTTTGAATGAATTTTTTGTGCGAGTTCCTGATTATAGTGTCTTAAACAGGTGATAAACAAGAGATAAAATTAGAAAATATCATATCATCAGACTCTTGTTTGATTATAACTTACCACATACATGTACAATGTCAAGAGTGCCACAAAAAGTTTGACCCTGAAAGGTGAAAGTTCAAGGTCACAGACTGTTTTCTTAAAATCAATATATCAACATTTTCTACTTACTAGTATTTTTGTACTATTACCTTTTATTTCCTTTACCAAAAAAACAGGAAAAATCAGTGCCACTGTCCAGAGTCAGGTTGAGGGTTGTGTATGATTAGGATTGAGCATGAAAATTATGGATATTTTATTGTAAATGTGAATTTCTATGAAGCTAATATCATTGTTGATGGTATGTGGTGGTGCATTCAGTTGCATTGGTGACTTATATATATATATATTTTTTTTTTTTTGGCTGTCCAAATATGGGTCTTTAGTGTTGTCCTCACTCTTCACCATACACATGATGGTAACATCATTACTAAGAACTTGTTTTAAACTAGCAAACTGAATTATGTAAAATAAACAATGGAGGAAAGAAAGAGTGTGAATTTCCAGCACTGAACCCCAACGAAAACCTTTGGAATGTGATTAAGAAGAAGATGGATGATCTCAGGGTATAAACAGAGCTGAGCTGCATGAAGCACTTAAAAAAAAACAACTATAGACTGGTGGATGCCAACATTAAAAAAAAATCAATTTAGACCAAATATTGATTTCTTAACTCTAAGTTACTAAATAATTTATTTTACCTTTATTTAACCAGGAAGTCCCACTGAGATTAGAAAAGTATTTCACAAGGGAAACCTGACCAAGGCAGCAGCCAAAGTCAAAACTATAAATAAATCAAACACATACACAACAAACCACATTAACAGTTATTCAAACATAACAGTGACGTTCCTTCTTCACTGGATACTTTTAAAATCATTAACAGAGATGAACCGTAAATCTAATCCTAACCCCAAACCTAAACCTAACCACTAATCCTACAGAAAGCTTAAAATGTGTAATGCGAAGTTACTCAAATATTTCTGAACTTTTTTTTTTTTTTGTTCAAGTCTGAAAACACGACCCTGTTTTCATTTTCTTCCCGTTGTCATTTCCTGCAAATGAAAACCACCATTCTTGCGGCTGTAGAGCTGCTGGAGTCCACACATGTTCAGTAAATCCAGTGAAAGTTTCTGTATCCGTCTGGATGACAGCAATGTCCTGATAGATGATGTGGACATGTGTCACACCTCTCTCCTCCTATACCCCCCCACCCCCACCCACCCAATCATCTCCTCCTTTGCCTTTGCAGCTGTAGTGGCCCAGTCACCGGGGCTGGACTGTGATCGATGCAGTGCGGTCCCTTAGAGACCGGGACCTGAGCAGCCCTGTCAGTCCCAGCACAAGCGGCTGGGGGGTTGGGGGGGCTGAATAGGACAAGTGTCAGAAAAAGCCTCAAGGGGAAAAAGGGACCTAGTGCAACTCACCTACCCGACAAAAGATTCAATCAGCCACCACAGTATACCCCCCACCCGCTCTGAACCCTTGGGACGAGCTGGAGTCAGCTACCACAATTATCCGGTGCAAATATCCCTTCACACCGGCGTGATGGGCCCAGTCTGAAAGGCAGGGCCATGATTGAGCTGGAAGTTATTTTAATTATTACACATTTAAGACACATGCAGCCTTTTTGGGGCACGGGTGAAATCAATTTCTTAGGTACGCCACATGTGCGGGATGAAGGAGCAGTGATCCGGAGGGTCATGTTCAAACAACCTTCAACCAGCATTACCCAAAACAGAATAGGTATGAAATCACCAGAATGAGTCTCCGGGAAAAGATCGTTCATTGAATAAGCCAATAATGAAAAAGTAAAGAGGGCTTAGTGCATTCTGGCCTTTGTGACAGTAATTTGATGTCCTCCAGGGTTAAGACGTAAGACACGAGCAGCGCTTTATCTCTGTGTATCCTCTTCTATGTTTGCATGTTATTTTGGCTGCTTCAGATAATTGTATAAAGTGCAGGAAGTAAAGTTATGGTACAAAATATCAATAAGGAAATACAATCATGGAAAAAAAAGTATCACACCATCAAAAGTCATAAAAAAAACAATGGTTATGCAATGAAGTACTAACACCTGTGTGTGTCATGTGATTAAAACAGACAGAAAAGAAAACATGGAATGTATAAAAGCACTGTTTTTATCAGTACAATGACGTAAATATTGATGTAAGAACTGAAGTGATTTTGTTTTTTATCAAGAAAACATGTTAAATGAATAGATATCAGCTCTGAAATTAAACTATTATGACATATTTTTGTTGTTATTATTATATTTGTCCAAACAATTGCACCTTTAGTTGTACCAGGCATTAAAATGAACAAGAAATTGAAGAAAACTAGAGGGCTAGAGTAATTATTTTTCTCATATATTGTATAATGTGTATATTGTCACTGTCGGGCAGAAACGTTGTAAGTTAATTTCTGGTCTGGAAAATGATTCTATTAGTCTTCACATTGGCCTGACAGTTTTAGAAATAATTAACCAAAGAAAAGTGTTGAAAACCACTTGTTATCACATCTCTTAACTACACTAATTTATTAAGAATATATTTCAGTTTCCTGAAAGTAACACATTTGGACATATGAGGTTTGCGCCCGACAGCGACAATATGATACTTTATACCAGGGGTGTCAAACTCATTTTAGTTCAGTTCCACATTCAGCCAAATTTGAGCTGAAGTGAAATAATAACATAATAATATATAAATAATGTCAACTCCAAACTTTTCTCTATGTTTTAGAGTGAAAAAA
>JAPSES010000144.1:13515061-13535873 GCA_029822895.1 Maxillicosta whitleyi
AGGAGGAGGAGGAGGGGGGGTAGTTTTAAAACTGGGAGTAGCACTGATAGAGAGAGGCTCACTGACAAAAAAAGGAATTGCAAATAAGCAAACAAAAATGTCTTAAATGTGTAAATTAGGGAGAAAAATAAGAGGGAAAAGCAGCTTTTCCCTGCAGACTGGTGCCTTAGATGAGAAGGGAGCAGCGAAACGTGATCAAGGGGAGCCGTGGAGCGGTGCGGCAGGCGTCAAGATGAGCACTCAGCCAGCGAGTGGCAGCTTCTCCTTTTCCAGTCAATCATTCATTATAGAGCCAAGTGCTGTGGAGGAGTGCCTTCTCTTTTTGACCTATCATATTACTGCCTCGGTAAACTCCTAATCCCCCCTTCGTTAGATGGTGTCAACAGCCGACATGCTCTCACCCTGCTGCTGTATACTCCCCGCACAGACACCTCCCAAGCCCTGCCAAAACCACAGACGCTCTAATAAAATTGTTTAAAATTTAACAAGGTGGAGCAACATCTTTTTTTGCTGCTTTCATCCTCATTTTTTGGCTTGTTGTGTGAGTGTGTTTTTTTTTTGTTTTTTTTTTACTAGAAAGTTGAAAGTTGTTTTTTTTTTTTTTTTAACTAGAAAGTTTTCTTAATAATTAGCTAACTTTCTCTTTGTTTCACCACCAATTTCATGGCTCCTGGTTCACAGTTAGCAACAGTAAGAAAGTCTGACTTGAGCTCTTCAATCTTTCATTGGCTGGTCTGAGCGGCCTGCTTCTTTTCGCCTTGGGGCTGTTCCCGAGCAGGTGAAAGCCTGGAGGCAGGAACCTGCACATCAGCACTTCTTCGTTCATCATGACTCTTTCATGGAAAGCCCGCCTCCTGAGCTTCTCTAATAGAGCCCAGTGAGATGACTGCTATAATGAGTCCAACAGATGAAAGCCCAGCAGGACAAAACAACAATTCAGATACATCTCCACACACACACAACGGGGTGACTACCAATCAGGGACTCACTGTGTCCATGTTATTATTTAGATAAACAAAATAATCAGATACAGGCTGGGAAAAAACAGACCAGATGAAGCATCTGTGTTTTGGCAGAACTCCCAAAAAAAGTGGTTTTGAGTGGATGAGTGTGTCATACTGATCACAAAAAACAGCACACAATCAAATTTATCACAGCCGTTTGCAAACACGCATTGGTACAGTGTGTGGCTGGGCTGAGGTACTGTAGGGTCCAAATTTAAGCTGACAGATACCAGATAGTACATTCAAGAAAATGACAGCACTGATTTGGGACTGGTCTGGATTTAGTTGAATGTGACACTGTCACAACAAAACCATTACACATGACTGAAGCCCAGCAAAGTTAATATACTTCATTTTTTAAGGACATATAACCCATAATCCTGTATAGTCTGCAAGGACATTAAAAATATCACACCGTATTGGGAAATATATGTAAATTTGTGAGATAAACTTTGTCACACTAGACCCACCTTCCACATAACACGGTTTGAGGGACATTAATTACCGTATAAAATAAGCAATTGGCATCCTGCCCCATATGTCCCACTTTTTAAGTGAGGAAGATGGAAATGAGGTGGGGTAGATTTGATTGTGACACGCTCTCCCGTCTGTGCTCCACAATGTGTGGCTTTTGCCAGAAACAGGCTAATATTCAGCACGGCTCACAACCACCAGAACTAATGAAAGTAGACAAAATGTCTCTGCTGCCATCTTTGTCTAGCATCCGCTCAGGGAGAGCCACCCTCTTTCCCTCCTTTCCTTTTCACCTCCCCTCTCTCCCCTCGCTGTTGAAGGGAGGGTGACAGCGGCATAAAATGGTGGCGAGCAAATGTGCCTTCCATGTGGCAGCAGCGGTGGGGGTGACAGGCCAGGCTGAGGCCAGCGCTATCCGCAGTGTGTGGCTGTTCCTTTGAACAAGTTCGATGGGCTCCATGGTCGGATCAGGGCCAAGATGATGAGACACCAGCGGTTATAAACAAAGGCGACTCGATATCGAATGAAGAAACTGAGAGTCCTTTCATAAATCTTGTCAAGTGTGGCTTGATAATCAAGAATGGATTTCTCAGCAAGAGCTTTTCTCTAATAGGAAGTTTTACAACTTTTATTAAGAAGAAATTTAATGAAAAATCCATGCTGGGTATCAGTTATTTATAGATGAACTGATACATTATCACACTCCATGAAAATATGTTCAATAATAATTAAAAAAAAAAGAATAAATAAAATGTTTCTGGATACAGACTCTCTTTGTTCATGTTAAACTCATGCGTAAATCAGACTTTCAGTTAATAAAAAATAAAATTCTCTCATCTTTAAAGGATGTAGATTAATATTTTCATTCATGTATAAAACTACTAGACAAAGAAAAATCCCTCTCATTCAACACTTTGTGGGTGAGTCATTCGGGGCGTTATTAGTTAACCCTGAGCTCTGAGGATGATGAAGCAAGAGCATAAATCACAGAGTGAAACAAGGCAGACTCCTCCGATTCATTAATGGAAATGATCTGTCAATATGCCGCAGTCAATTCACACGTGTCAGCTGGGCTCGGCAAACAATGGGCCGGGCAACTTATGAACTCCCAGCACCACTCCACTGAGTCCATAAAACAACTGGCAACGCCGCTGGGGAGCACCCCAAGACACCACCCTCATGCACAGACCACCAGATGACACAGATGGGGCGAAACCAAACAAAGACGAGACTCCCTTTGTACGGAGAGAGACCCTTTTCAAAAGCCATTCATGCAACAAATTGGGGAAATCTGGCCATGCAACACTCTGCTCTTTTATTACCGTGCACCTTACGTCACAGTAAGTGAAATCAGATTTATGGGTTCCTGCTACTAAGGTGGTTAAAATCAAGCACACATTAAAAGACACAGGTTTTTTTTTTTTTTTTTTTAAAGCCATGTTAACTAAGAGCACTTTACCCTTTTGATTCACAGCCTGTTATTTCATAGCTAAACACAAAGTATCGAGTCATTTCACTTTTTGCTACACTTTGCTGTCTTGTATAATGACCAACGCAACAATAATGGGAACTTATACTCAAGGACGACACTGATGTTTATGTCTTCTTGTTAGACTTGATGGATAGTTATGCTAAATATAGCGCTAACTACACCAATTGTACAAGTTTCCTTTTGCGAAACACTTTCATTAAACTCACAAGCAAATTAAACTTAACTGTAATTGTTTTGTTCACAGCTTCAAGTAAAGAGCTTATATTTATCTAAACCCACTTTTTTAAGTCTGTGGTTCATTTATTTGTGTATTTGGACCCTCATAGTTCATAAAGTTTGATTTTGAACCCTCCAGCTGCTGCAAAACTATCTTTATGTTAATTTAGGCAAAAATCAAGTAGATTTCTCAAACCACGTTTAATTCCTCCTTAATTTGTTATGTTTTAAAAGCAGTGATGTCATAACATTTGTACATTTATGGTCAAGACTTCCAAAGAACACTTCTAAAAATACGACATAATTGTTTATCAGCAGCAGCGGTTGTAGTAAAACCTGAAAATATGTCCAAACTTCGAGATGATTACCTAAAATGTTCAGTTGTTGTTTGTATTAATGAACCCAAGTGGTTGAACAGGACAGGGCAGTACAATCAATAAACTGGAAGGGGGTGGGGTCATTTACATTTAAAGGGCCAGCGCTCAAAATGACCTTTCTGGTGTCATTACTCAGAAATAGTGTTGAAAATGGACCTGTGGAGTTGAATTAATGAAGAATTCAGACCCAAGCAGAACATTTACAGTTTATGTAGACCACAGGGAAATGTTTGGAAATACATAATTCTATTTAAAAAAGAAGCTAACTATCACACCTTTAAAGTAAGGGTCAACAATGGCTCCTCATACAGATGAATGACTATTGATATCAGTTACAGGTATTGTTGTTGACACCTCCATTTTAATGGTAGCACTAACAATATCACACTTTGAGTACTTTCCAAGGTAGCCCATCAGTTAAGCAGGTTTGCTTCCAAGTAGGTCATTAAATATGTGGACACATGCTTTCTCTTATTAGGCCCTCTGCATTTTTCTTTTCTTGTTCCTCCTCAGCTGCACCCCACGCTGCTGCAGCAATCTGCATAGAGAGACATTTGTCATCATTAGCCCTGCTCTGACAGTTGGCACCCGGTACCTCAGATCTCTCGGACTGGCAATTATGAACCCTTCATCCCTTATTTAGGCAACATCGTCTAATTTCATCACAAGCCACACCAGCAGCATTTGATTACCAACAGCCTCGAACCTAGAACGTGCCCTCGATTCCTCCATTTTTACTTTGTTTTGTGTTTTCAGTGCACTCCTACTCGTGCATCACATGACACGTGGGAGAAAGCTGCATTCAATTCATCTGAGATCTGAAATTACTTATAGGGACACGCAGGCTGAAAAGATGACTGTATATGAGCATCATGGGGTCAATGGGCAGATGATTACAGCGCCCACCTTCACATGGTAGACATCTCACAGACATTAAGATTAATCACAATGTTGATGCTTAAATGTTGGCTTTATGACACTAACCTGAAAAAAAAAAAAACAAATAAAAAAAGAAGGATGGCAAAACAAAAGGATAATTCTTTCCGAGGCTTTTATCAGTTTGTTAGCAGTAACCCTAACACATAAAAAAATAAAAAACGCACCGAATAAAGTCATAATAAACCAGTCACAGTCCTGCTGCAGTCTCCGAAATACACAGTGTTCAGCATTGTCATGTATAACAAACTGCGATGCTAAACTGTGCGCTAATAAAGGGAGTGGAAAGCACTACACCAGCACTTTCACTGTAACCAACTGCTATCTGTATAACCTATGCAGCAAAAAGGGCATCCAAAAAAAAAAATGTATTCCAGTATTTTCCTTTTTTGTAAAGCAAACCAGACATTTTCTGGATCGTTATTTTGGCAAACAAAACCGAATTGTATTAATGCTAAATTCATGCAAATACATGCATGTAATTTATCACAAAGGCTGACAAGCGTACCATATTGCAGAGGGGAGGGGTGAAGGGCCAAATGATGCTGAAACAATCAATTAAGTTTCATAATTTACATTTCTGTGTTTTCAGATCATTTCCATCACGTTGATAAGTTTGATGTTTTCCGCATGTTTGTATACCTCACATATCTGGTTTACAGTGAACAGCCCCTGGTCAGCTGATCACTGGAGGGTTTCACTGAGCCTCTGGCTGTGTGATCCCGTTTCCTGACTTCTCCAAAGGAGGCACTGCTGATACACAGCAGAGAATACAACGACTGAAAGGACAGGATCCGAAGGGGGTCCTCTGTGAGACTTAGGGCCCAAAAATTAACTGGCCTCCTACAGAGACACCATATTGCTTGGAATAATAATATCCTGTTATTAAAAAAAAAAAACCCAATGACAATTTCATTTTCTGACAAAATAAAATTATAGAAAATGTGTCAACGTGAGTGGCTATCCCATGAGATTAGGCTTTATAATTTCTCTCAGTTCAAGAGCTCATGTTGATGTCACATGTCTGAAGTGTCACTGCTTTTAATCTAATTTACACTCAAATATGTCATCCTATTAAGTCCATCTTCACTAATCTGCACATTAGCTTGTGAACTATAGCTGGTAAACTCACTTTGTATGGGATCTACCCTAAGATTATCTGTACTGGAGCTAAATGACCCTACAAATTCAATGAAAAACAGACTTTATTTGTTCTTGAGTAATAGGATTATTAAAATAACTTACGTAGTCGAACTGCCGCCATAATTACAGACGCCAGTTAAAAGATTGCTGGTTGTAGAGGGCGATAATAGATTTTAGAATAATTTAACTTACTCATTGATGATGACTGTCAACAATCAGATGACAGTGTTTCCTCTGAATTCATTTAACGGTGGTGCACCAACAAAACAGGGGAAATACCACCGCATAAGAAATAAACAAGGCAATTGAGCTTTAATGTTAGATTTGACTAAACTTAGTTTGAATGCTGGTAATTACATAATAACTACAAAGAATTTTAATGAATTTACCTCAACTTTAACAGTAACCATGCACTAAACAGCAAAAAAAAAAAAAAAAAGAGGCAAAATAAGAATTACTGCCTAAAGCAGCACCGTTGCATTAAAATTACAGGGAATTCAGAACTTTTAAAAAAAAGGTCAATATGTATAAATATTTTATCGGAAACCCTTTTGCTTAAAAATATAGTTAGAACAAGAACAATGGAAGATCATGGAAGTCAATATATAGTCATATTTATAGAACACTGCTTATCAATATTTCCAAATTAATCAGTTTTATCACATACTTAAATATTGGTTACAAACTTTAGTCTAATACGTGTATATGGGTATGAATAGCACTTCAGTGTAAAATAATAAATAATGCAATAAACGGTTAATTACAGTGAATACAATCCATGCAGTATCTGTTTAAGTGCTTCAGATCTCAAGTGGTGTCATCAAAGGCTGCTTCCAACCATAGATAAGTACCACTGACCCTGTACCCGGCCATATTAACAGGACGAACTGTCTTAGGAGAAGAAAGGAAAAAGAAAAATGGAGGAGGAAAAAAATGAATAAGTGTGGAGGCATGCTATGGAAACAAAGAGGCCTTCAAAACAGGGTCACATGCTTGTGCAAAATTAGGGGAAGTAGAAGTCATTGTATTGATTTACACAATCATGCATGCATTTTGCTGGGTCAGAAATAGGCCTGTGCTCGAATCACAGTCCCATATATCACACTGGAGGGCCTCCAATAGCCTAGCGGGATGCCGAATGAAGCAACAAAGCTTGCAATGTTGTAACGGTAAAGATATGGGTAAGAAGATTGGATTGTCTTTGGCCAGGCTTGACAACTGCTGGAGTCTGGGGACTGTGGAGCAGGTTGAGTTACTGTGTGATCTGTGCAGCCACATGCTTTAGATTAAGAGGTGATAATCTGAATGAAAATCCCTCCTTCTATCACGCATATGGATGGCCAAAGGCTGGAGCGCAAACTCGAGAGGTGCAACTAGATTCGGAGGTATCTGACTTGGAGCGAGATAAGCCTGGAAAGTATAGGGCAGTCTGGTTTCAATAAAAGCCAAGTACCTGCTGGGCCACAGACAGTGGGAGAGAAAAGAGAAAAAAAGACTATCAAAGGCTGGGAGGGGACGAGGTTTTTTAGCTACTTCTGACCACATAAAACCATAATATGCTCCATATCCTGCAAAAATACGCCAATATCAATGTACACTTTTACAATGACATTTAATCAGACTGAAATGCGTTAGAATACACACCTAAATGTATTATTTAATTTCTTCTCTAGAGATCATGTCAACCATTAGGATATATGGGGAAGGGGGAAAAAAAAAAAAAAAAAAAAAGACGCTACTCCCTGTCTATTATTTCTGCCTGGTAACAGTGTGAAAATATCATTGAAGCTTGCCAAGAAGCTACTGGCAGTGATTCCATGACAGGCTGTGATGATAATGGGAGTCACCTATCTATCAGGGTCCCTTCTGCACACACCACCTCCTGCCGCATCCTCCAAGTGGGAGTCAATGCTGACGAGCGGCGCCTTGCCCTCATAATGTCTGGTCATATGCTGTTCTGACTAGAGCAGAGATGAGTGTAAATGCCTTTGTGTTCCTTATCTGATCCTGCAGCATTATCTTTTTGAAGTCCTCTTCAAAGCATGCACTGTGAGTTGGAGTGCCAGTGCAATGATGAGAGCCAGAGAGGGTTTAGTGTGAATGCAAGGTCTCTTTATTTTTGCATTATGGATTACTGTCTGCAACAAAACAACAAAGCTCTTCCATAAAACAACACCTGAATGCATCGCGGGAATCAACATGAAAAAGCTAAGCAGTAACCGTGAATTATTAAAACAATTATCGCTTCATTTTTTTTACTTAGCTACTATTCTTTTTTTTTTTTTTTTTTTTTTTTTTTAAGAATTCCCAAGTATTTTTTATTAAATTTTTGTTGTTGTCATTGTTATCACGATATGGACACATACATACATATTCATCTAATTATAATCTCTTTATTTTAACATTTTAGGTTTACTGTTTATCTTTGTTAAAAATATTTGATCTAACAGTTAAATGGAAACATCAGAAAAAAAATATTTCACACGTAAAATAATAACAAACACGTTTTAAGCAGATGAGAAATAAAACACTAATAAAAAGCTCAGTGAAAAGACTAACATTTATTTTTAATTCAATCTCACATTTGAATCAAAAGAAACTTAAATGTACCAATAGGTGATTTAAAAAAATATGAATAAGATTAATATAATTATACTTCATTTTAACGCAACACACGTCAATTTCTATAAGTGGAAAAACTGGCGTAAGGAATTGTTGCGCATGGCTTTTGCAGCACACTCGATCTGCATATTAATACACACTCGAGAAACACATTAGACATAAAAATATTTGGCATCACATTCAAGATAATAAATGTGTCGATTATAATTAAAGCCTCATATAAATAATAATAATAATAATAAAAACTCATTACAATTATCTGTGTGAGAGAAAAAAAAATCCTACTTTTCCGGAAATATCTGATAAATGTATTTAACTCTGGGAGAAGTAATTAATAACTAAAATATTCTATACTAAATAATTACAGCCAAAAAATACAACATGTCTTTTTCTTAAGATTAAAATATAACGGAGAAAAAACACTGAAGAATTTACTTAATTTGAGTGTGAAATTGAAGAAATTAGATCCCATGCTTTGTATAAAAGTACAGATATTTAAATAAAAACAAAATAGAAATAATAATGTTTTATTCCCACAGAAAAAAACAGCACGACTCTAACAATTACAAACCCACCGTATCATGTGTGACTGAATAAAGCGGACTGTAAAAAGCTGTAGATAGTGTCCATAAAAAGCTGTTAAAATGCAGTTTTTTCCTCCAAATGCGTAGGTGTACTTCCGCTCCTCGACACACTACTACTACCTGTAGTTTTTTTTTTTACTTGTATATAACACCCGGGGATGAATTTGTTTTCGATAAACTGGGAAGCGGTGACGCATCGGACAGCGATTGGACATCTTGGTTTCAACTCCTCCCTTATAATAAAGAGTGTGTGCGTGTGTGTGTGTGTCTCCCTGTTGTAAAACACAGCAACACCGGCCGTCTGCGTCAGGAGTGCACACTTCGCTCTGCGCAATTACGCGGACTCCTAACTGGCACAGTTATCAGCGCTAAACGAAAAGACCCAAATTTCACCGGCTGCTCAACCTTCACATGGTTGCAATGGACTTTTAATCAGGCCATCCTGATCATTTCAAGGACTTCCCTTCCAGGACTTCAGAGCAGTTTACGGTACACCAGCTGTGAATGTTTTGATATGATTATTACGCATGTGCTCTGAGCACAACTTTGAATAGCGGGGCTTATAAATAGACATTTTTTTCTTTTTAAATTGCTTTCTTTCTTCTCTAAAATTGGCTCCCGTACAAACAGCCGCGTTGGATCCCTCGGCTTATTGCGAGACTCCGGTTTATAACCCGGATCTCTGCCCTAATATGATAGCCGCCCAGGCAAAGTTGGTGTATCACCTCAACAAATACTACAACGAAAAATGCCAATCTCGAAAAGCTGCCATCTCCAAGACGATCCGGGAGGTGTGCAAGGTGGTTTCGGATGTCCTGAAGGAGGTGGAGGTGCAGGAACCCCGCTTCATCAGCTCTCTCAGCGAAATGGATAATCGTTTCGAGGGACTGGAGGTCATTTCGCCCACCGAGTTCGAGGTTGTGCTCTATCTGAATCAGATGGGAGTATTCAACTTTGTGGATGACGGCTCTCTCCCGGGCTGCGCCGTGCTCAAGCTCAGCGACGGCCGAAAGAGAAGCATGTCTCTGTGGGTTGAATTCATCACAGCCTCCGGTTACCTCTCGGCGCGCAAGATCCGGTCGAGATTTCAGACACTGGTGGCGCAGGCAGTGGATAAATGCAGCTACAGAGATGTTGTTAAAATGGTCGCTGACACAAGTGAGGTGAAGTTACGCATTAGAGACAGATACGTGGTGCAGATCACACCCGCGTTCAAGTGCACTGGGATTTGGCCACGAAGCGCCGCGCACTGGCCTCTCCCTCACATCCCCTGGCCCGGACCGAACCGGGTGGCGGAGGTCAAAGCGGAGGGGTTCAATCTTTTATCCAAAGAGTGTTACTCGCTGAACGGCAAGCAGAGCTCAGCGGAGAGCGACGCCTGGGTCCTGCAGTTCGCCGAGGCCGAGAACCGGCTCCTCCTCGGCGGATGCAGGAAGAAATGCCTGTCGGTGCTCAAAGCGTTACGCGACCGGCACCTCGAACTGCCCGGACAGCCTCTGAACAACTACCACATGAAAACTTTGGTTTCCTACGAGTGTGAGAAGCATCCCAGAGAGTCGGACTGGGATGAGAACTGCCTCGGAGACCGCCTGAACGGGATACTATTGCAGCTCATTTCATGTTTGCAGTGCAGAAGGTGCCCGCATTATTTCCTGCCTAATTTAGACCTATTTCAAGGAAAACCTCACTCAGCTCTAGAAAACGCAGCCAAACAGACTTGGCGACTGGCAAGAGAAATACTGACCAACCCCAAAAGCTTGGAGAAACTCTGAGGTAAAAATATGTGAGTTTAACCTCGTCTTAAACATGTGGTCAGGAGGCCTAAACAGATCATAAACGGACAGAAAAATATTGCCAACTAATTTGCAAAGTTTTGTCAAATGTGACTGTCCTCTGAGGTTTTAATATATTTTGGCCTAGCCTGTTTCTGATGATTTTTTATAACTGTTCTTTTTGCCATTATCCCCGTGCACCCCGTGGTGGTGTCAAAAAAATTTAGGAGCAACATTAAATTATTGGCTATCAATTACAAAAAAAAAAAAAAAAAAAAAAAAAAAAAAAAAAAAAAAAAAAAAAGCCACATTAACAGTGGTTTGTTTTCCTTCCGTGCCACACGGTTGCCTGAATCCTAAATTTCCTTGAATGCTTTAAAATAAAGCCCCGTGAAAAGCCTTGGAGAAAAAAAAATAAAAACACACATCTGTACATTTTATACTGTAAATACATTCATAGATTGTGATTCCAGTGGTCTGAAATTGTGAATGTTGTTCTGTGACACGTAAATAGGATCCACCTGTTTAAATCTACTTCTGAACATTTTCTTTATCTGTTAGAAACGTTATTAATTTATACTTGCATCAGTGGTAGTCTGATTCATCTGTTTCAATGGACATTTTTTCTAATTTTTTGAAAGTTTACATTTTGATGGTAGGCGTACAACATTGCAAACATTCCATCAATTTACTTGAATTATTATTTAAAGTCCTCAAAGATTTTTTTTTTTTTTTTTGGTTGTTTTTTTTTCCTCTCTACCATGCCTAGGCCTACATGATAAAAAAAAAAAAAAAAAGAAAAAGAAAATGAAACATATATATAGTATATATATATATATTACAGTTTAATTGAAAAAAATGCACTTGAAATACACTGGATTATAACATCTGTGATCTGATTTTTTTAATTTCTGTCTTTGATCTAATTTAAAGAGCTAATAAAACGAGCTGTTTTATATTTGTGTCCGATTATGGTTTTGTTAAATGTGTTTATGGCAGCAGTGTTTAATATTAGACAATGCTAATTTAATAATAGGAGGACATCTTCAAGTTCAGGCTCAGGGGCTTTTTATAGGAGCTGACATCCAGAAAAAAAACAAAACAAAGGGAAATATAAACAAAAATAATAGTAACATTAAAGGGTTTTCTTATCATTTAAATACGCCTTAAAAATCAGTTTGACGGTTTTATTTTCCCAAACGCAAACCGTCTGTGCGTAAAATGTGCGCGTAATTGGACCAAAACAGTCAAGCTGGAGTAAGTTTAGTGACTATTTCCACTGTGCTTGAGTCTGCAGGACTGGGCCTAAATAGTCACTATATGATGCGTTAATAATACGCTGTAAAAAGTACATGTGCGACTTAAACCAACATAAGGAAGGCCATTAAATCAGACCAAAACAGACAGAGCAGTGAAAGGCGCAGCGCACCTGTCTGCACACGTCAGCAGCAACTTTCTATACAAATACACCGAATATTTACAAGAGCTCGGTTGGTTGCAGCAAAAACGTCAATGGAGGAACACACACACACACACACACACACACACACACACACACACACAAAGACGTTAAACTTGGGCTTCACAGCTGCTTGCAGGTTACTTACCTTTGAGTCGACCCTCTTGAAGGCAGGGTCATCCTCGTCCACCTCGAAGTAGATTTCAGTGGTGGTGATGGACAGGGTCCCCCGGGCCACCAGGACTGGGGCGACTAGCTGGGCCGGGCTGCTCAGGACCACTGGGCCTGCAAGAGCCGCATGCTCCAGTCACTTCCATTTCACATGCAATAAACGAGGATTTTCATTTAAAACAAAGAGGTCGGGGTTAAATCTGCAACAAAACGTCGTTTTTAATTGCGATAAAATGGAAAGCATTAAACGCGTGCACGAGCACGCAAATACGTTCTAAAGCCTAGGTCGCACCTTTTAATGAATTTTTTTTAGACTTTTTAAAAATGTATTTATTATTTATTTATTTATTTTGCATTGCATGTGTATGTGCAGGCTCAGTTTTTTTTTTTTTTATTCAAAAGGCCTTACCAGAAAAAAACGCTCATGCGTAATAAAGAAAAAGGAGGTTGTGCTTAAGTTTAATAAACACAATATAAATAATTCAGTTTGTTAAAGGCTTGATTAGGTAAATATATAGGCATCCTTTATAAAATACATGAATATCGCCATGAAAAACATTGACAACAAGGCTGATTTTTTTTTTAATTATCTCATGGACACAAATAGACCAACTGGGGAAAATAAAACACAATGAAATAAAAAGGTTTGTTTACATGTTCAGTTCAGATTACTGCTTTGAAATTTAAGGTAGGTTTGTGACCCTGGTCAGCTGATAGTGATCACATCTTTATTTCAGTCTCCTCCTCCTCCTCCTCCTCCTCCTCTTCCTCCGCTTCATCCTCCATGTTCTCAGATCAGTGTCGCTGTGGAGCACCGGTACAGTGATTTGTCTCCTCTCAAACGAAAGCTCTCGAAATCAGGATATTTTATCGATCCCCGAAACTCCAAAGAGCCACTTTAATGTCTCATCAATCTTAATCTGCGTTCCTCAGCCAATTATGGCCGATAGTGTTACAGGAATACAAGCGGATTTCGGTCTCAACTCCCTGTGCGCCCCTTCATCGCTCTTGCAGGCTGCACACAGTCAAACCGCCCTCCCTGGATCTGTTTTTTTTTTTTTTTTTTTTTCTCCTCCGTGTTGCTCGGGTCCATTAACGGTGATCCTATCTGCTGATGCTATCAGGCCAGGCGCACAATGCTGCTTACATGCTTTACATTAAATACTCAGATGTTATTTTTCTGCATTTCAGAACACAATTTCTGTATTTTAAAGGGGGAAAATAACGCACTTCAATGGAGCATATTTATTATTATCATTATTATATTAAAGAGGCTGTCCTTGTGTTCACTGGAATCACAAACCCATCCACTTTTTTTTTTTTTTTTTTTTTTTTAATAAGGAATAATGCATTTAAGGCAGACGCATGTGGCCTCAGTGACTCCACACAGAGAAAGACACTTGCCTGAAGCATTAAGCTATAACATCCATTGCTCATGGGGAGGAAGAGGATTAGGCAGTAATCCCCTCAGGGATCATTCCATAATTAGGCTGTATGGCATTAAAATGTTTACATGAGAATAATAAAATTAACGGCAACTTACACAGGATGAGAGTTGTACAGTATTCGAGTTAAGCTTGGAGTAGGGTCGCACCTTTAAGGAAAATGCAAATATTTGCCAAATGACACCCAGTTTTAATGAAGTGATGAAAAGTCTCAGTGAGGTGGGGGTTTGGGAGAGCTACTGAGGAAACGAGTATGCTATTACCCACAATCCATCTGCTGGACTGTAGTACTTGTTTTGGTGTGTATTGTGCTCACATCATTCAGAAGCACATACTGGATTATTGTAAAAACATTGCTGTTTCAGTAATAACGTGGTCTATATTGAGCATCTGAGGTTTAATATCACGTTCATTCACTACATAATTCATAACTTTTTAATGTTTGACATAGGTTATTTAGTAAAAATGGATAAAAACTAAATAATAATATATTCTATGCAGTGAAAAATAGCTACAAATAACAGTTATTGGTATAAAAATATTAACATTTGCAACTTTCCTCATATCTTTTTGTTCACATTAAGCACAATTCAGTAAAGTTTTTTATCAAAATGAGAAACTTGAGGAACCTAGTTGACAAAAACAAGAATAATCATATCCTTTTTTTATGTTTTTTGCAAAATCATTACATTTTTATAAATGTCGTGCTGTCTTTACTCTTTCATAAACATGTCAACACCCATGGGATCGGTATTCTGAATGAGGACTAAAATGAATGCAGAATCTCTAAATTGTAGCTGCTAAACCACACTTTGGGATGTACTAACACAGCTCTGGTATGTCATCAGAATAGTCAAATCTCCAGACTTTTTTTTTTTTTCTTTTTTTTTTTTTTCCCCCTGATATGAGCAGCGCTTTGTGAGGCTCAGTCCGTTCTCTTGTTTCTCCTCACATGTTAAATCTTAAGTTTCTATTTCACTCAATTGTGTGCAGATAAAAAAGGCTCATAAATGTCAGTGTAAGAACAGACAGTATTTCCAATGTTTTGTGGGGGAGCAAAACTAATCATAGGTTTAGTAACCACAAGCCGGGCCCTGGAGAGCAGGCGCCGCCCCTTTGGCAGCAGTGGCAGGCACTGACCCAACGGCTGGCAGGAGGAGCACTGTTGTTGACAAGGATCTCGTCCCAGATCTCTCATTAAGGCTGTTCATGCCTGAGATTAGATAAACGCCAAGCATCGACAGTGCATCCTGGTAAAACAATTACACTAAATTGATGCAGTGAGGGAGCTCCCCCGTTGGTAAAAACACCAAGTTAACTTTGATATTACGTAAAAAACATCCTTAATTTTCTTAATTTAAGAAACTGTTAAGGCAGTCTCACACATCCCGTAGTTTTAATCCCATCTTTTCTGTCGTGTAGAGGTTTTTCTTTCTGAAGTGGATGCATCCTATGTTCTTCTGGGTGTTTTGGGCAGCACATGCGTATCTGACAGACATCGGGTGTATGGCTGCCTGCTGGCCCTGGGACAAAGAGGAGGGGTTTGTCTACTCCTCTGAGAGTCATCTGTGGGCTCTAAGAGGGGATTTCAGTGCTCAGCAGTGGCCTGGTTTAGCCTGAGCCTTACACACCAAGACATGATAACTGGTATGTATACAAGACAACAGAGGCATTATTCAACTGATTCTACTCTGGTGTTAAATCACATTCTGCACATTTTCTGAGTAAATACATTACCTGTTATCACTATACCTTTCAGACGATACACATCTTAAGTTTTACATTACTGCTATGACCCATAATTAATGTAACAAGAGATAAAATACGATAAATTATTCTCTTATTACTGAGTCAGTGTAAAGTTTTCACAGATTATTATAATATATTACATTTGGCTGACACTTTTATCCAAAGCGACTTACAAATTACAGGCATGTATAGCGTAAAGGGCCTTGCTCAAGGGCCCACCTGGGATTCAAACTGGCAACCTTCCGCATCAAAGTCAGCGGTGTAAACCACTAAGCATTATTAGATTATTAGAAGCTTTTTTTTTTTAACGTCATCTAAAAATAAAAATGACTTAAAATGATTTAGTATTTAGTGATGGTTTCCAGTTTTTCTTTCATTTTACTGAAAAACTGTAATATTTAGATACTGAAGCTATTTATTTTCTTGAAACCACCAACTGTTTCCCTGTACTTTTGTGTTCACTCACATCCCAAATACACTCTGCGTCACTTACCTTCTAAATCAAAGGCAATTAGTTCAAAAGGAGCTCAAAGTTAGAACAGACATTTCAATGTATTTTTAATGACATCCAAAGGTTTTTATTGTGTTTAAAGATTTGTCAAACTATATCATCTCTGTCCATCTGATCCTAACACTGATACCATGACATCACAGAGGTGATTATCTGTACATTTACATTATATGGGGGGGCAGCTTTGGAGAAACAGGGGGTCATGTATCAAGCTGTTTAAGGCAGAAAAAAAAAGTTACAGTTCACTACGCCACGGTTGAGGACAAACGCTGCGTTAGACGACGGGTTAAATAAGGGCAAACTTTAAGTACTTAACAAGCAATGCTCTATTTAATCACTGATTGTTCAATAAATCCGAAGCAAAAGATAATTTTTCCAGTGTTAGTTTGACATTAGAAGACTGAGCTCTGGTGATAAACATTCAAGAAACAAACCGTGCTGAAGACGCAAAACACAGAAGGACATTTATATTATATTATATTATATTAATCTTTTTTTTTCTAAATTCTGTTTTATTTTCTTCAGAAATTGCATATACTATAACAGTTCAACATGAAAAAGTCTCATCCTACCCACCCCCACCCCTTACCCACATTAAACAGTAAGGGTTAGAACTGTAATGTTCACACAAAGATAATACTAATAATCGGGGAAAACAAACAAAAAAGAAGTAAACAAAAAAAAATAAAATAAGAATAATTAATGGGTAAACAAAGAGAAGATGGGGCGGGGGGTGTCTCTGGATTATTAGAGCAAAGTTAAGTACATCTTAATCTTAAAATCTTATCTTAAAATATCAGTTTCTCCTAAGAGTTGTACTCATTTATCATTCAGGTCATCGTTGTAAATGAAAAGCTGTTCTCAATCTGGTAAAATAAAGGTAAAATAAATAAATAAATGAACAAATTAGATGCTAAATTTCACTCCCTGATATTAAGGATTTCAGTCTAAATATCAGGAAGGAAGAAAGCATAATAAAAAACAAACCCTGATGCTTCAGTGTAGACGCTGTTGGCTCAGGGTTAATGGAGGTGTTATTGTGTTGACTTACCACCCACGTTATCCATCTCCTTCTCCTGTAAGAGACTGGCGGCGTCCTCGTCTCCCTCCAGCATTAGCTCTGTCTCTGGGTTCTGGCTAGCAACAGTTTGGCTTCGGAACACCTTCTTTGACTTGACCACTTCGTCTTCCTCTGAGCCTAGAAAAAGAAATATGATAGAAAACAAAGCACTGGATAAATCATTCCGACCCCATCAGTTTCCACTAACATATAAACATGGCAAATTTCTCATTCTTTGTACAATTCTCTTACTTGTCCATGTTTGACTATGCATTTTATACCTTTCATTTAATATCTACATGATCAGAATGTATAGGTTATACATTAAAAAATCCAAAAAACTAAATTCTAATATATATTTTTTGCTAAATCTTCTAAGATATATGATAAAATGTTGTAAACCGATGAAAATTAGTGTGTGAATGAGAACATAATCCTCTTTATTTTATAAAATGTCCATGAGTGACTGAAATTTGTTACACTTACATAGTTAATTTAAGAATAGTGGGACCACAAACTGCTGTATAATTATAGTAGGATATGCACAACGTTAAAACACATACAAGTAACAAGGAACACTCAGAAGACTCTTATATTTAAAAAAAAAAAAAAAAAAAAAAAGTGCATTGAATCCATTTTGTTTTGTTCTGCATAATGCATAACGTCCACTCAATATGAAAAGGAGAAATAAAGATAATATCTGCATTAAATACACAACGGTACGCTGTGTGAACTTGATATGAGATGCTAATGTACATGCCATAGATTATAAAAGAATGTCAGGGTACACAGTCGTTCCCTGAATACATTCTGCACGGTAGAACATCAAAGAGATTTCAGCAACAAAAACACCTAGAACAAGATCATCTACTTGTCTAAATGCAGAGGCAGCAAGTTAACCATTTGCTACACTATGTGATTCCAAAAAGGCAAAAAAAAAAACCAAAAAAAAAAAACTCTCAAATGAACATATTTTTGCAAAACTGTGATTTTTTTTGTCAATCAAAACGATCTAAAAAAATAAATAAATAAAATGTTGCTAATTTTTTGTCTATTGAATCCATTCTGTTCTGTTCTGCATAATGCATAACAGCCGCTCAATATGAAAAGGACAAATAAAGATAATATCTGCATTAAATGCTGAATGATACGCAGTATGAATTTGATATGAGAAGCTAATGTACTTGCCATCAGAGTAAACAATTGTTCCCTGAATACATTTTGCATGGTAGAATGTCAGAGAGTTTTCAACAGCATCCTCTACTTCTATAAATGCAGAAGCAGCAAGGAAACCATTTACTACATCTGTGTTTATATATAAAATGTACATCCATGACCTGTTAAAAAAGGCAAACCCCCTCCCCCCCCCAAAAAAAAACCATCTGAAAAGGATAAATAAAGATAATATCTGCATTAAATACACAATGATATGCAGTATGAACTTGATATGAGATGCTAATGTACATGCCATCAGAGTAAACAATTGTTCCCTGAATACATTATGAATGGGTTTTTCCCATCAACATTACATCAACGTCATTTGTTAATCAAAATGATCTAAAAACATAAATAATGAAATATCAAATTTTTTTTGTCTATTGAATCCATTCTGTTTTGTTCTGCATAATGCATGCATGACCTGTTACATCACCAATTTTTCCCAAAAAAGGCAAAAAAAAAAATAAAAATTCTCAAATCCACATATTTTTGCAGAATTCTGAATTTTTCCTCAGTTAAAATGGTCTAAAAACATGAATAATACAAGGTTGCCAATTGTTTTGCCTACTGAATCCATTCTGTTTTATTCTGCATAATGCATAACGTCCACTCAATATGAAAAGGATAAATAAAGATAATATCTGCATTAAATACACAATGATACGCAGTGCGAACTGGATACGAGACGCTAATGTACATGCATTGAATATAAAAGAATGTCACAGTACACCGTTGTTCCCTGAATACATTGTGCATTGTAAAACATTAGAGTTTTCAGCACAAAACACCTAGAACAGCATCCTTTTCATCACTGCATCAGTATTTATATGTAAAAGATCCATCCATGAATTGTTACATCACCAATTTTTCCCAAAAAAGGCAAAAAAAAAAAAAAGTCAAATCTACATATTTTTTGCAGAATTCTGATTTTTTTTCTCAGTTAAAATGGTCTAAAAATATAGATAATAAAATGTTCCCAACTTTTTTTTTGTCTATTGAATCCATTCTGTTTTGTTCTGCATAATGCATAAGATCCATTCAATACGAAAACGATAAATAAAGATAATATCTGCATTAAATACACAATGATACACAGTGCGAACTGGATACGAGACACTAATGTACATGCCATAGAGTAGGAAAGAATGTCAGGGTACACAATCGTTCCCTGAATACATTTTGCATGGTAAAACATTAGAGTTTTTAGCATAAAACACCTAGAACAGCATCATTTTCATCACTGCATCAGTATTTATATGTAAAAGGTCCATCCATGAATTGTTACATCACCAATTTTCCCAACCCTTGCCCAAAAAAAAGTCAAATCCACACACACACACACACACACACACACACACACACATATATATATATATATATATATATATTATGCAAAATTCAGAATTTTTCTCAGTTAAAATGGTCTAAAAACATAAATAATAAAAGGTTGCCAATTTTTTTGTCTATTGAATCCATTCTGTTTTGTTCTGCATAATGCATAACATCCACTCAATACGAAAAGGATAAATAAAGATAATATCTACATTAAATACACAATGATACGCAGTGTGAACTGGATACGAGACACTAATGTACATGCCATAGAATATAAAAGAATGTCAGGGTACACAATCGTTCCCTGAATACATTCTGCATGGTTGAACATCAGAGGTGTTTCAGCTTTTATTTTTAGACAAGGTCAAAAATGAAAGACTATCTGTATCTTGAGAGACCAACAGCTGAATACGAGGGGGGGGGGGGGTATTCATCTGAAGCTCGTTGTCGATTAGAGGTATGATTTGCTGCTTTTGGAGACTTGACAAGAGTGAGACTGAACAGACAGCACAATTAGGAGGCTGCCTACACCACCACTTCATCCTACTGTTTGGTTATAGTGGAGCACGCACTCACTGCAAATAAAATTAAATAAAACAATAATGCGTTCATACATTCTCCAAAACAAAGAGGTCTCATGATAAATTTACGAGCTTAAATCAGTCCATCTCCAACATGTGCCTGCCACACGGGCGCTCAGAACATTTATGTGAATGTCTTATTGAAGTCCAACGCAGGAAATAACCGGAGGAAAAACTTGTGAGTACGAAAGGAAGAACTGGGAGGTGGTTGACACCCGTCTGATATGTTTCCTTTCAGCACAGTTCTTAATTCGCCTCTCCCTCCCCTGAGGAACATGTACCTTGTCTCGAAGAGGTCACATTTGACTGTTGTCAACACTGCTACTGAGGAAAAAAACCCTGCTTCCTGCTCTGTCTCATATCTGCAGTGCTTTCATCAGACGAAAGGGAAGAAGTCGGAGCTTCAGAAAATGAATTCTGTGTAATGTTAAGGCAAAAGCCAGCCAGCAGTCAGAGATCAAAAGCTGAATGAGTGAAACTTAAAACTGTAATTCTGTAAACCATTATTATGCTCCGAGTAAATGAGGGAACGCTCCGCAGACACGCTGGTTTTCTGATTGGCAAGGCTGTACGGTGTTGAGTAGGCCAAATAAACCGAGCTGATTTCTACACGCACATGACCAACATCAACTGTCCTGGGGGAGTGGGAGTGGACATGTATGT
>JAPSES010000144.1:13548069-13564596 GCA_029822895.1 Maxillicosta whitleyi
ACCTAATGAAATGTTCAGGAAATGTTCGCTCTGAGACAAGGAACAGATGGTTCCATTTTGGAGCTGATCCGGATCACCAGGCGCGTAATGATAGCCGGTTCAGCCGGTGCTGGGCACCTGGGCCCACGACCTTTAGGGGCCCGTTGCGGAGGTTATGATTTTTATTATTATTATAAATCCGACAAATACATGCTACACAATCTGAAAATAGGTCTGTGTTGTCACTCTGTTTCAGAAAAGTAACATTCTTTCTGTCCGCAACACAGTTTGAGAACCCCATCGCCGAGCGAGCACACACACACAGACACCCCCCCCCCCTTCTGGAAAGTAACATTGTTTCTAATGATATTAAGGCATTCTGGGTAGACTGGTCCGTTAGACTGATCTGACTCGCAGCCTTCGTTTTTTCATGGTTACAGAATGTTTCCATTATCCTTGCGAGCAAAATGCAGAAGTTTAAACACAAAAGCGGTGCCAAATAGCGGCAGGAGCGTAGGGAAGCACAGGAAACGGTTGCAAAACTGCCAAAATGCGATCCGTTTGGATTCAGAAGAACATCATTACCTAGTGCTACACTTAGCACTGTCAAGTCTGAACCAAGCAACAGGTTCAGAATCAGCCCAAACATCAAACGTGCAACATCTTTATTTTTTAAGGATATAATTGAATGAGATTTGGCTTCGGAAGATGATCGTCTTTGATGAAGCTAACGGGAGGCTTACTTCCTCTATGGTGTACCAGCGGGTTCAATACCGTGCAATATGATTGGTTTATAATGCAGTTCGGTCACCATCAGAGCACTGTATTGGTTTGACTGATATAGTAGGCTAGCCTAACCCACTATATCTATATCATTGAGGATTGTAGGCACCCATATACTGTAGGCTACTGTAAGTCCCTCTTTAAAGGTTGTTATACTTCTGCCGCAGACTGTCGCAGACAGTTTTCGTTTATGGTTGTGCGGCGACGCGTTGGTGTGCACTATGTTATTTAACGCCACAACGCAAGGGGGCCTGAAGTCACAGTTGCAAGGAGTAGTTTGTGCAGTGTTTATCTTCCGGTTAAGCAATAGGTCAATCTCTCTCCACTGTCCTTGTACAGTCTCGTCGACAACTTCTACAAGTGTTCATACTTCCTAACTTCTTCAATGGGACACTCCTCTTTCTGATCCATCTTTGCAAGTATTTTAAAAATGGGGCTCACAAATATTTTTTTGGCGCTCGCGGCAGCGGAAATGCGTGTACAGTGGTTACAGCAGACCAATCACAGCCCTATTGTCTGCGTCAAGTCATCATTAGGGGGCCTGTATTCCACATGTTGCACCGGGGCCCGTGGAAAGCTTCTTACGCGGCTGCGGATCACTGTCTGGATCCAGGAACTTTTTAAAGGATTCTCTATTAGTTATCATTGGTGTTGCGTGGGCGGCTGTGGCTCAGTTGGTAGAACAGGTTGTCCAATGACCAAAGGGTTGGCGGTTCAAATCCTGGCTCCTACTGCCCACATGTCGAAGTGTCCCTGAGCAAGACACTGAACCCTAAATTGCTCCCAGTAGGTCTGGCATAGTAGTACCTTACATGGTAGATTAGCATAGTATCCGTCTACTGGTGTATGAGTGTGTGTGTGAATGGGTGAATGTGAGGCCTATGGAAAGCGCTTTGAGCACCAAAAGGTAGATATAGAACTATATAAGAGCAGTCCATTTACCATTTACCATTTGTTGCTGTGGTAATAATAACAAATGTCCACCAGATGGCGACTCATATTTTCTTATATAGTCTATGGACTTCAGAATCTTAAAATGCTGTCCAAATGGGGGGGGGGGTGCACTTGGCGGAGGTCTGCGCTCTACTGAGTGCCATTCTATTTAACATTGGTGTTTAATGTGATGTCAATGGAAATTCTTAATAAAAATGTATTTTTCTTTTTTTTGCAGGTTGCTGCACTAAGATTTTAATACATTCAGAGTTCCCATTTACAGAAGAACACCCATCACCAAAAGCCCACAAAATTAGCTTATGGTGAAAAAAAATAAAAAGGACCTCTACAAAATCTGAACCAGAAGGTGCAATTATTGCATGAGGTTTCATATGTAGACCACCTGCAGCCGCAGCAGCAGCTGGCATGTGTTTATCTTTACGGCTGCCACGATCTTCATACAGCAGTCATGGCAAATCTAGAGCTGAAAGCAGCCAGATGACATCCTGAAACCAAAATGGTCAACTTCAGTAGCTCAGCACCGACACACAAATGATGTCATTGAAGTCTGCAACCATTTTCAAAGGCCGCCTGAACAAAATGCATGGTCTGTTTTCTATTTTCGATGAAGTAAATAAGGTGCTTACTCCATTAATTTCAGAATCAATACATTCCAAGACATTCCATATAATACCCTTGTGCCTTTAATACATTTGTTCTGCTATTCAATTATAGGCAGGAGAGAAGGGCCAAGGGTGTTTAATAGCACTGAGCTGCTTCTCTTTAAAAGTTGGTGTTGCATGACATAAGGCAAAATTGACACAAGGTGGTGGGCAATATATAGGACTGCCTAGGTCAATAAGAAAAAGTTTCAGGAACAGAGAGGAAAACAATAAAGGAGGAGATCTAATTTGTTCTTGAATATGTGTTGTGATGGAAATAAAAAGTGCAATAAAGTGGACATGCCATGTTCAATTCACAGGAGTCATAAATACGTTACCCATAAAAATGACAATTAACTTCTCCAAAGCTACATGCTAAACTATATGGACAAGCCTGGGCTAACGCTGCTGGGGTTTTTTCTAATATGTTTAAATGCCAACACCGATATTAAATGTGTGGTAATGATGTCCTTGGATTTCCAGCTCCGTAATTTCATAAAGAAGCAATAAACTCACCGTACTCCTGGAGGGACTTGCATGTGACATCTAAGTGGGTGGAGCCAAATGGGTTCCTGACAAATCTCCTCCTCCGGCGCAGGTCATCCTCCCAGTAGTCGAGGCGCCAAAAGTCATGCATCTGACTATGAGAGAGACAAGAAGACAGGCAGATTGGACAGAGCACGCACCCCAAAGTGATCCTCTGACTACAGTAGCCACTTCATTATCAGGAAAAGACATCTTGAGGAGAAAAATCAGGCCACATACAGAGGATTTATTAGGCCGAGTAGTGGCATGCTCTACAGAGGGCCAGTAATGTTAGTTCAGCTAAAGCCTATAGCATCTTAACAGCAGCCGCTGAGCACATAAATCACAGGCACTCCCATTAACAAATACAGCATCAAATTACAAGTATAAATGGCACAGCTTGCCTCCTTTTTTTACAATGTTTTTTAACAAGTCTTGTAAATCAAAGGTAGGAACCTCAACGCAGACAGCGTGGGGTTTAATGATCGGGGTCTTGGGGCGTTTGAGGCATGAGCCTATAAAACAAGCCCCCTCTGTGCATATGTGGAGCCATGATTAAAATAATGTGCTGAAATATTCATTGAAATGATTCCCAGAG
Source organism: Maxillicosta whitleyi (assembly GCA_029822895.1). Classification (NCBI taxonomy): domain Eukaryota; kingdom Metazoa; phylum Chordata; class Actinopteri; order Perciformes; family Neosebastidae; genus Maxillicosta; species Maxillicosta whitleyi. Next base: position 13,551,550 of record JAPSES010000144.1, read on the forward strand.
CCCTGGAGCAACCCGACAGAAAATTGCATTTTTATTCATTATTAATAACAGCGAATTAGGGTCATAAAAAAAAGAGAAAAAGAAGAAAACAGTTTCAGCATGTGGTAACCATCTTTGTAAATGATTATTCCAACATTAGTGAGGACCTGAGATAATTTTATTGCTTGCAGCTAATGCAAACCATTAAGCGCCAGGACCAGCATTAGGTTACTAAGTGCTGCTTGTTCCAACTGTGCGCTAGCTGCAGCGATTTCAAAGCTTTTCTGTTTCCTTTAGAAGGAAATACAGCAAATAAAGCTTGTTTTAATTCACCCTTAAGAGGAGTGTGTTAAAAAATACCAATCAGACAAATAATCGCTAACCTTTTACCCTGTTGTTAACAGGGTAGGAGGTGATTACTTCACTCTGGTATGAAGTTCACTGCCAGCCAAATGTGAAGAAACATGGCATCGACATTTCATTTTGTTGAATTTCAGCCACTTAAATATGTGAGGAAAGAAAAAAGAAAACATTCTACACTGGCTTTATCATTTTTTATTACACAAACACCAGATAAATAACGGCGAAAATAAGAAAACTCCTTATGCTCATCTAAAATATTGCCATCATCTCCATATTATAGACGAGTAAAATATTAGAAACAGCCTCTCGACGATCCAAATAAACCCTTGGATTTGGTCCCATGTGTCTAAATCCCAGTGAAGATTCCTCAGTTCATGCAGGATACACCAAGGTCTTGGCAGGCAGCCGTCTGTTTCTTTGAATGGTTTTCGCTCCCTTTCCTGCCACAGCATTGAAGCAGTCTAAACAGATTAAAGTGTTACAGAGGATCACATCACAAAATACAGCCCTATGAATATAATATCTACAAATGTCAGAAATCAAGAGGCTCAGGAGACTTAGCTGGGCTCTGACAGCAACAAGAGCTCAGTTTCAGATAAGTATCAATCAAAAGCCAGAGAGTGTACATATGTGTGCATACTGGCGCAGGTCGATGTGCATATGTTGCGCACACAAAGTATCATGAGCTGCTGTATGCAAAATGAGGCTGAACGTCTTGAGCTTGTCCCCTGTCAATCTCTCTCAAAGCTTAACTGAAGAAGAGAGAGATGTCAGTGGGTGGAAAGGAGTAACCCACGTAAATGATATTGTAAACGGAAGATTACACAGTGTGAAAATGTAAATCCACTGCAGGCAACTGAGTGATTACTGCTGGAGATTAAGTCCCCTAATTCTAAGTGCAAATACACAGCAGATGCAGCGGGGGGTTGGATTTGCCACTTTGAAGATTTTCTTTTAACAGTATTGACTGCATTTGATGTGTTTTATTTGGTGTGCTAAATGACACTCATTTAAAGTACTTAAATTTAAGACAAAACATCTTCAAATATGCAAATAAATAAATAAATAAATACATAAGGTTATGATTAATTTATGAGTTGGTTGTCAAAATTGTGATGTTTCTTTGGTTTTTTTGTTCCTTTAATGCAGTGGTTCCCAACTTTTTTTTTGGCTCATGACCCCATTTCAACATTACACATTTCTGGGATCCCCAGACATTCAAAAGGGAGACTTTTTTTGTTGCCGAATTGGATTTGTTTTTGATCATGTAATTGTTTTCTGATACTATGTTAATAAAATAAATGTTAATTTTAGACTATATTTAGTCTATATAATGTCTAGTGACTGGGTAGTTTAGTCGTTTACACCACTGACGTTGGTGTGGAAGATGGCTGGTTCGATCCCCAGGTGGACCCTTCCTTTACGCTATACACACCTATACCTGTAGCCACAAGGGGCAGTGTCTCATTGTGCCGGTCCCAAGTCCGGATAAATACAGAGGGTTGTGTCAGGAAGGGCATCCAATGTAAAAAAAAAAAAAAACTGTGCCAAATCAACTTGTGAATGTGATTCGCTGTTATATAGACTAAGACACTTATTCTATATAATGTATATTATTATGGATGGAGGCAGAAAAGCCAAGTTCAGATTACTGCATAAAGTGATAATTTTATTTTCTTTGGTCATGATATGTATGTATGTCAGCCCAGGTCGTATTTACAAGGCTGACAATTAATACTGAACAAACAATAACTTGAATTATGAAAGAGCTGCAGCATCTGAAACTGACCACAGTGAACATTTGACAGATAAACAGTACCACAGTGATTCAGTTTTAGCTTTAGTTTGTCATGTCTTTTATAGACTGTGATTGTCTCCCTCAATTCAACATATAGTTTTTTTTTTAATAGTTATTTATTTATTTATTTTTTTCAATTACAAGAAATTTCAGGAGACTCCATTTGAATTTCAGGTGACCCCATGTGGGGACCCAACCCCAAGATTGAAAATCACTGGTTTAATGTATAATTTAATGTATAATGTGGTGTCCTGCTGTCTGATCAGCACCTGTTTTACAGTATGTGGTCACAGTGAGACTAGATTTGGACGGTGTAGTGCAGTGTTACTCTGTGAAGGTCATCCAGAAAATGATCAAACAAAAACAAAAACATTGGACAAAAATATAAAAAATGTACCAAAAAAAAAAAAAAAAAAAAACAACAAAAAAATTCATGTTTGATCTTGTGGATTGTAAGAATATAACTTAAAATCTAACAATTGATTTGATCCCTACATTTTCCAAAACCACAGACACATTGTCCACATATTTGATACTGTAAAATTATTTTTGAATCTGAATCATTAATAGAAACTCTCAGGCTGATTGTGACTGTAAAAACAACAACTTGTCCGTTCAATAGAATTCTTTATTAGGCAGAGTTGGCTCGAGACCTCCTTATTTTCTACATCAAATGTGTCTGGCTTCATGACAACCATAAAGAATGGTTGCACGCTGGCCTCCTAGAAACTCGCAAAATTTATTAGTCCTGTCACCCATCAATCACCCAAATGGATTTCAAACCGCATTTTAAAAGCTAATTTTCCAGCACTGATAACCTACAGGAAACAGGAGCACCATTATTTATGGATGCTTTCAGACTTGCTAAGTGCAGCAGGATAAATGTGTAAGAGGACTACCGTCTATTCTTTCTTCTTCTTCCTTTTTTTTTTTTTTTTTTAACCAGGTATTTAAAGCACATCTTTCCTCAAGGAACTGGTCTTGAGGTTTTTGTGGTGCCAGATCTAACACCCCAGTCTACAGGGAATGCGTTTTGTTTGTAAAAGGAAAGGGAAAGCTGACAGGCATATTTCAAGAATAAGATGTGGAGGGAAAGAAAAATAAAAGGATTGATAACAGTTTTATAGGAAACTATAACATCATTCTAGAAAAGAGAGATACTTCTGACAGCTGTCAGGGGCTTATATTGGATTAGAGGGGTGATATATTCTTAGTGCTACTGTTATATTAGTACAACATAAGCTTTTCCTTCCCCCGTTTTGTGTGAGTATATTAAAGATACCAGTGGTTAAGCAAAAATAAAGAGGAAAAACATAAGCTGTTACAAGGTCAAACTGGCAAATGCTCAGACCATGTAAAAAAATCTCCACTTGAAACAAAAGCAGTACAATTAAATAATTAAACTTGATAAATCCACTGTCAAATCACTTGAAACAGAATGGCTAACTGAAACATGTACAGGCTGGACTGCAGACAGATGAGGATCCCATAGTAAAAGATTTCCTTTTTATTCCGCTTATTTTCAGAGGAGATTTGAGCGAGGCGGTCGAGAGGAAGGACAGGGACATGCTGATTCAATAAAACACCATTATACTCCTTTTAAAGGCTTCCACTGGTGACATGAGTCAGGGGTAATTATAATAAATACCAGTAATCAGTGACAATTCTATTCAAGGGCGCAGTGACTGGTTTCTATCACACAAACTGGGACACTGAACACACGTCAGTTCTTACTGAGTGTGATTCTGAGGACAAGCAGCCTTTTCTTTCTTTTCCAGTTGTTCAAACAGGCTCTGGATACGACTTACAAAGTCTGTGGGGAATATGAGATGCAAGTGTTACTATATTTAAAGCGTTGATTAAAAAAAAAATAAGTACAATTCCTTAAAGTTCAATATGTAAGGTTTGTGCATGGTTGTGTGTTTGCGTGACGTTTGTGCTGGAGTCACAGTTGTGTGTTAGCTGCTAAAGCTAATTGTGTTACAGAGAAGTTGAAAAAAGACACTGAAAACCTCAACAGTAAGAACTGAGGATTTTTAGAGGAAAACTAAGAGTCATGTTCACTAAAGTCAGTATACAGACGGCTGTTTCACATACAGTATGTAGACAACTGTGAGAGTTGTTAGCTTAGAAATGGAGTTAGCCAAACAGCAAGGGCTACGGCCCCTACATGAAATAAGCAGAAGTATCTTAAAGTGAGACAATGAAGGACACGTGCACTGAATACAAAAGTTTCTAAAAACTCTGGCCAAAGAGGATATTTCTGCAAATCCCATTTTCGTGTTTTCGTATAAACAGAAGAAATACGAAAATTACGAAATTACGAAAAATACGGAGAATTTCAGATGGATGTCACACGTTTCAAAGCAAATATTCTACCATTTCTGTATGATGATACAGTTTATAGGAAGAAGATGGAGCTGATTAGTGACGTTATAAGTAATAAATGAGAAAATAAGGAAGTTTGTAGCGAATGTTAGCATCTTACCTATTTAGTGCCCGTTACATGCTCAACAGGATCTTCATGAATTCATTGATAGAAAATAAGGCTTGTGTGCTTCATTTTTAAAGTACATCTCCGTAGGTTAATAGAGGAAGTTGTGATTCTTTTCTGGTTTCTGATTGGTTAATAGTAGTCAATCATCCCACCACACTGCCATCTACAGGCCTGGCTGTATAGATTTACTGAAAACGATCACATCTGCACAAAGTTTTATTTTTTTTAAATGGAGAGAGGGAAATCTCTGTTTTCAAAAATACCTAGCTACATATAAACATACCCTAAAAAGACCGCAAAAAACTTGTTCCCATAGGTCTGTTCCTTTAGTCTGAATATGGTCACTTTCAGCTCCAAAAAGCCAACAATCCTGGTTTCAGAACAGCAGTTAAGAAACCAACAAGTAACATCAGCTAAAACCGCACATGGGCACCCAGGCACAGAAGAATCTTGCAACCTTCAAATGAAAAAATAAATAAATGAATAAAATAAAATAAACAAAAGTCACTGGCATCCCACCCATTGCATAATTGTCCCAACAGAAGTATAATGTTGTAGCAGTTATTTATAAATCAAATGCCAATCCTTATTCTAACCTGGTTCAGATCTTTTTTCATCTAAACCATCCTTTGATCGCATTAACATGACAACCACATATGTGGAGCCATAATGAGAGGGATTCCACACATCATGAAAACCATGAGGCGGCCAGCAGACGCTAAAAACTGAAGCCTGAAAAATCTAAAACGTTATCTGTCAACTAGCGCATTCTTTTGGGTTAGAATTTTTATGTTTTATACTATAGCATGAAGAACAACAGAGTATTTAAAAGTGGAAACTGGCAGCCATATGGAGGATGAGCAGTTCTCAACACACTGCGTTCAAAGTAACCTATAAACTACGAAAAAATATACACAGTAATTCCCTCCATAAAACACATCAAGTTTGATCATAATGTCCGTTGAATGCCAACTGTTAAGTGACTCTGTGGCCAACATCATGGTCGGATTATCACAGATGGCTGGAAACAGCCCGCAGGACTTTCATCTCTTTAATTTCCCCATTTCTTATCATCACTACACTCAACACTTACAAAAGTATGGACACGAAGCTAAGATCCTAATGCATCTAGATATTGGATATGACTGTTCTTTTGTAGATTGAGAGATAGGAAGTAGACACACAGAGGAATGGGTATTGGACAAAGACAAAAGGGAAACAACACAGCAGCAACAAGATTAACTCCAGGTCATGTGGTGTAATGAAGACAGACGTACGAGATCAGACGAGGGATGAGGAGCTGTACTGTACTGTAGGTGAACTCCCTCGGATCGCCGGCTTTGCGGATCCTCCATCTTTCACTGGAAATGGGGCACAGTCAGGCGATGCCCAGCTCAATTTCAACACCAGATGAAATTGATGATTGTGTGAATGGGCCTCTTTCCAGAGATAATTAGCGCAAGGTTAAGAGCTCCTCAAGGGAATGGAGCTTCGTGTAGGTCAAGAACAAATGCAAGTGGAGAGAATAGCAGTTTACGAGAACAAAGAGGCTTCAGGTTTTATAGAAGATCCAATTAAACACAGAATAGAAAATATCATAAACTGCTTTAAGTGGAGGTGTATTCTATTTAACCCTCTAGTGGACTGAAACATGAGAGTGTATTCAGCAGAGCAGTACACATCATGTAAGAGGTGTTAGGCTTTAATATATGGTGACACTGTATGCTAGGTAACCAATGTAGGTAAAATATCATAATATATTAAAAATAGTGCTAAAAAAAAATCTGATTAATGAAAAAAAAAAAAGCATTTACATTGTAGTCGGCTTTGTTGCAGCAAGCACTGCAATCAAGACACAAGATTACAATGATACAAAATAAAACTATTACTTAACAAGTGGTTCCAGGCACAACAAACCCCGCCTCTCTCACATACTGTATCTTATTTTGGCATTGATTCATCATGTCTACATGTGTGCTGGTGTCAACATATCAATTGCCTTCATATATGTGGCAAGTTTGAAGTAAATTGAAACAAAATTTATGTTTCTACAGACATTTGAAATTTTGCCCATAACTAAATGTCAGGTTAAAAAAAAGAATTTAAAAATTCATAAAAAATCTGAACTTAGACCTATTTTTCCCAAAATGTAGCCACATCTATTCTACAGCACTGGCACTCTATAAACCCAATATGATGTGAATTCAACCAAAGGTTTTGCTGCTAGAGTGTTAACAATCAAAGAAACAAACCAAACCAAAAATAATACCTCTGGTCTCTCCTTTTTTGGGGGGGGGGGGGGTAACAATTAATAGTATCATAACATGTAAAATGCTAATAACACTTTACACAACAGCCTGGGTCACTCATAAAATTCTTTTGTGGAGAACAGAGTGTGTAATTTGTATTTTAGTAATTTATTATGAAGACAAACTCAAGAATTCAATGAATTGATCAAGCAAACAATAAAGAAAATAGAAATATAAAAATTTTGAAGAAATAATTATAGTCTCTCAATATCATATACATATGTGTGAGTACATGTGCCTTTTAGAGTTCACATGTAATTCAAAGCACAACTGGCACATGAATTGTTTAGGATTTACAGGAAAGCCAGAAAAATTCGTATTCATTTTAATTTAAGTGAGTCTAACAGAACGCATTACAAGGAAATATTTGCTTATCTAGATGTCAAAAAGAATATTATTGTTGGGTATTTGATGGTAATATTATGTTAATGTTATGTTATAGACTATGGGGTGCTTTGTGCTTCTACTGTCAGGCTGAAGCAGAGACCTTGGCCTTCCATTGTGCCCCTGGGGGGTCATCAGACCTGAAACCCACTGATGCTGCGAGGCCATCTAAAGGTGCTCCCCCTTGTGCTAGTGAACCTCTATTAGAATTGATAACCCTTTTAGCCGGGACCAAATACTCCGGGCACATCGTGAGTAAAAAGATTCATTCCATCACAAAGTTATTATCCACGGGTAGATTGTTACCATTCATCACGTGTGAGAGATGAAACTCACTGTTAGTCAAGGGAAACGGCTGTTTCACTGCCTTGCCACAGATCAATATATGCCACCATTTTCCTTTCTCTCCTCTGCTACACAAAAGTAATTATACAGAAGAAATGTTGACAATCAATAGACTAGTCAGGTAAGGTTAAGGTCTGCTGTGGGGGCCAGTGGGGGCTCCTCTGTCAGCTGTCACTGACGCTGTTGATGCGAACACAGACAGCCGCAGGAGCACAAAAAGCAGGTTTTGTCTCATCTGGCCTTTTTTACATTCAGGCTAGGCTGGTTGCGTAGGAATATTTAAAAGAAAATGACACACCTCGAGTTTGGATATCTTAATCCAAGCGTTGGTAGAGTCTATTTAATGTTGCAGTCATAAAAGCTTCTATCGCATTACAATAAGACACATGACGATACACTTAATAATGCATGGAATACTTTGATATAAATAACTTAGATGGGCAACGCAATAATCTATTTTGTTTTGTGTGCGTAAGAAGCGCACGCCGACGATTTTAAGCCTCATTAAAAATTAACATGCCATACAGTGTGACAGATCTGCCGAGCGATAAGTACACATGAAGCAGCGGCGGAGTCAGGTGGTCCAAAAGCGACGGGCGTTACACCGCTCACCGAAAAACGCCGCAGCCTCGCCTCGCCTCGATGTTTACTTTCACTTCAGACGAGCCTGAACTTTATAATCCACTGGCGGGGTTCAGAGGTCAACAGCAGAGGGGACCAGAGGGCAGGGAAAATCACTCTCTCCCTGGAAAAAACTCTGACATCCAATTTTCAACTTGATTTATCAGTGCAAAGCTAAAATTGATAGTGTGTCATTACTGGGCAGGGAGCTGTCTAGGAGAGATGTATCAAAGGCTCCTCGTTTTGATTTACCGCGGCGGATCAATACAACCCTATACTGTTTCAATTTGAGGAGTATTGATTTTGCTATGCCGACTCTATACGGGGGCACATTCATCATCAGGCAAGCATATAGTATGATCTAACAGGCCAGCACACGGTCCGATCTGCTTATTCTTTACTCAGATCACACGGACGCAGAGCAGCTGTTTATAAGCCGCGTTCAGATTATTTCCTTGTTGTTGGCTGTGGCGTATGAGCTGCCACAACATTTCTTACACAGTTTGCCACAAAGAGAACAACAGCTCAAAAAGGATCAGCATTTACCCACACACACATATGTATATAAATATGTATATATAATCTGCAGATGTTTGTATTATACATGTCCATTGAGAGCTGTTAAAATGCCCCAAACACAAAAAAAAAAAAAAAAAAAAAAAAAAAAAGGAAATAACTTGAGGACTATGAACTGTACTGGTTTCATTCTGCTGCCTGCCTAAGAATAATCTTGTTTGTATTAAATTTTGTACAAATCATAAATATCTTTTGGCGTGTCTCCAGGCAGAACTTAGGAGTAAAAGGCAAAGCAATTTTTGTGCACAAGGGTGAAAACAAACATTAACAACTTAAGTCTCCCTCCCGTTCTCTCCCCCCTTTCTCAGCCTCCCTCTCTCCCTCATAACAGACAGCACCTCAAAATGCTTGAGGGCTTTATATTTTACAAGAGCAGCATAAATGGGAAAGTTAATGTAGCATTGAATAAGACTAAGCTGCTGAACTGCAACACTGCCTTGAGCTTGTGAGCATATTGCATCATTTTTCTTCACCAGCAGGTTACCATTAAATTTGAATTTGTTGGAAGTTTTGCGGTATCATTTACAATGCACCCACGCTCAATAACCTTTTGTTTCAATGCAAATGCTATGCCTCTGAGAGAGGCTCCATAAATATTTGAACAAGAGCCCAGAATTCAATCCAATAGATTCTGTCATGGGTACCTCTGCAAGGGTTCAGCCAGTTTTTTTTTTTTTTTGTTTTGTTTTTTTTTTTTTTTTAGAAATCTGTGCTTGAACACGGTACCATTTTCAGTTATGGATATTTATTTTAATCGAGAATGTCTATTGAAGTAACACATTTTGGACAAGCTGAATATTCTCCTAAAATTTAACACATGTAATAAATGATGATGCTCTTTTATTCCGGACAGTCCATTAGAGGAACTGAATATGAACACAATATCTGCTGGTCTGGACGGAAAATAGTTGAAATGAACCGCAAAACATAAAACGTAATTGTTAAATAATTACAGCGCTTAGGAAATGTGTTTGGCAGCGGCAGCCATGTGTTACAATAGAAAACAAAGAGTACTGAGTGAGCAATGTTAAACATCTGCATTATATTATAAATGTTTAATGGCAAAAAAACAAAACAAAGATACTGTTTATTTGTTTTGAACAGTCAGTTGTGGTAGACTGTGATGACCTTTCCTAAAGCGCCTGCTGTTTCTCAGGATGTAGAATAATTTCGATCACTCCTCAGAGAGTGCAGAACTCTGCATCAGTCTAATGGATATTACATCAACTTCTGCCACTAGGGGTCTCTCAATCACACAACACTATTGTAGTTGTGGCAGTTGCTTTCATCATCATTGTAGATAAAACAATGTTTATAGACAATATATTAATGAATTCCAATGTATTTAAATAACAAACTGTATATTTATGTTATTTTATTAGCATGGTCTTTATGCTATAGTTATCTGAATTTTTAATTTTTAATTTTATTTTACACCTGCTTTTTGGACAATCGTGGCCTGTCGCAGCTGTCATTGCATTGTCATTGCCTTGTCAATGTCATGTAGCAAATAAAGATTCTATTCCACTCTACTTTATTCTACTCTATCCTGTTCTACTCTATTCTATTCTACTCTACTCTACGCTACTCTATCCTATTCTCTTCTATTCTATTCTACACTATTCTATTCTACTCTACTCTATCCTGTTCTATTCTATTCTATTCTACTTTACTTTATCCTGTTCTACTTAACTCTATCCTGTTCTATTCTATTCTATTCTATTCTATTCTACTCTATCCTGTTCTATTCTACTCTACTTTATCGTATCCTATTCTACTGTATTTTACTCCTACTCTATCCCATTCTGCGTTACTCTATTATACTCTACTTTATCCAATTCTATTTTATTCTAGTCTATCCTATCATACTCTACTCTACTCTACTCTACTCTACTCTACTGTATTTGGTTTTTAACAACAGGGACACCAATTGCATGTATATTGTTAAACCACTGACAAAAACAAATGCTCAGGCTCTCAGTTCTTTGGCTCAGTACACATAATATGGTGTAACACCTCAGTTTGTGTAGCTCTTGATCCTTGGCGAGTAGTGGGAGGTAGAGCAGGAGAGCGGGCGGTTATTTTAACAGGGCCCGTGGGGAAGTCTACAACTATGACCAGGTGCTTGGCTGTGTTGCTGAAGGGGTCAATGAGTGCCAGGACAACACTGCAGAAACACTCCAATCCCCCCCCCCTCCACCTCGGCCTGTCGGACGACCGGCCAATCATCTGTCCCCGGGGGATTAAGCCACTCTACACTGTAATTGCGTTTGCTGACCTGATTGCTGACCCTATCGAATCCTGGGAAAATGACATTAAATGGTGGTCCTATCCCATCACTGCAGAGTTTTGTGAAAAGGTAACTTCTGTCCTCTAGGTTTGGACCTAGTGTCGAGATTCATGTCAGCGCTTTAACGTGGCCTGTGGTTGTATCCAGATGCTAGGTGATACACGTCCAAGTCCTTGGACTTACCTCTGGCACACTGTCCCCCAGGCACCGTGCTTGTTGGTGAGGATGTTGACGATTTTCTGCTTTAACTGGTTGGCTGTCACATGGTCTCTGTGTTTAGCAGCGCTGATCAGGTGGTCACACATCTTCTCTTCTTCTTTTCTATCAGCAGCATACTGGGCACAGTTGGACTAATTTCAGATGGTAAAGAACAAAAAAAAAAACAAGAAAAAATGTTAATATCATTTATTTTTTTTACTTTAAGTACAGTACCCACAACCCAAAAAACGGTGTCTGACATTGTACTAATAGCGTTTTAGAATGTTTTACTTGAATAAAAGCGGAATAAAATATATCCTCTAATGGAGCATTTGTCACGCTGAAGAATGTTATGGCTTCATTCAGCACACTTGAGTGCATAAAGATATTAGTGGACAGCTGAGAGATATATTTCAGCTCCCTCGGAGAAGTGTAGTAAATCATGGCAAGCACATGAAGGCAGTCCATTCACTGACTGCAGACAGATGAGACTCCCTGCTAGGTGGCTGTGGATGGTGCTATTAGACGAGAAGGGAAAATAGTCTAATAGAATTGGAAGAATACGGCGTGTCAAGGTTAACAAAACTACACCGCCGTTATATCTGTTATAGTCGACGTTGCAAAATGCCAAAGGGAGTTAATGAACAAGCTTTATTTATAAGATAAAATGCGCCGTAAGAGTTTCATGCTTGCAAACGTGCATCCAAAAAATATATTTATACGGGTGCCGAAATGACAAAATGAAAATATTACAATGCAAATCTCATCCTGGTTTTAAATCAATTTCCATAAGTCAGTGCAACTCATACTCAAGTGTTCCAGGTGGCTAAAAGTAATCTACAGGAGCACATCTGACTCTCGTCGCAGCTAAAACAAGATTGTCTTACTACGCCACCCTGGGGGAACCCTTGCTAATATTCAGAATCTAATTTGCTAACAGAAGCTGGAAGTTAATTGAATTTCCTGCTTCAAATTTGAATTCTGTCAGATATTGTACTTCAACATATTCTTCATAAGGCAGATAACTCAATCTCTGCTTGTCACCTCGCATTACCATGTGACGCTGTGGCAAATATCAAATGTTATTTATCACTTTAAAGCATGTGACGCTTTGCCCTGACACCAACTTAATTGTAAAAATGTCTTATCTGCGTCCTGAATCTTCAATCTCGGAGAGTGGGTAATAAAGTAACGTCAGACTTAGATGAAAAGTGTACGCTGTCTGGAGTTGGCAGACAGAACGGATGGGGCCAGGTACACTTCCCCCTTCTCCTGACATTGCATATCTAGCCGTCTCTTCCAGTTTATCTAGCAGGTCAAGGATCCTCAAGAACTGTATATCAAGCAGCTGTTTGAGGATGGCTGCTTTTCCCAGATAAGAAACTCATCACTCCTCACATGTACAAGCTGCTAACAGAGGTGGGAGATGTGTGTGTGTGTGTGTGTGTGTGTGTGTGTGTGTGTGTGTGTGTGTGTATCCTTGTGTGGGAAGGTTGGACTGATCACACGTACACATACTTTATGTTCTATTGCGAACATCTTTTTTGTCATTGCTATTTGGGTGCGTCTATGAAACTGGGTTTATTTTGGTACCTGGCACTTTTTCAACTTTTTAGACCCAATAATAAAAGAGAAATTTAGATATATTCCCCCCCAGGATGTACTTAATGATGACCTCAGATAAATG
>JAPSES010000144.1:13569029-13583578 GCA_029822895.1 Maxillicosta whitleyi
GTACTGTTTATCTGTTAAATGTTCACTGTGTTCAGTTTGCTGTATCTCTTTCATAATTCATAGTTTATTTATTGTTTGTTCAGTATTAATTTCCATCCTTGTAAATACAAACTGGACTGACTGTTCATATCCTGCCCAAAGAAAATAAAATTCTCACTTAGTGCAGTAATCTGAACCTGGCTTTTCTGCCTCCTGTCCATAGTAATATACATTATATAGACTAAATGTCATCTAAAATTAACATATATTTGCAACATAGTTTAACAAACGATTACATTAAATGACATTAAAACAGGGTCACAAGCCAAAAAAGGTTAAGAACCACTGGTATACACCGTACCTGCAGTAAAATGTGGGGCAGCAGTCACATGGATCACGCTTTCAGGCGCTTATTAGCAATAATCAATAGCATTCATATTAATTCATTGGGGTATTTGAGTGAGAAAACCCCTTTACACTCCCCTGTTGTTGAGCATAAAATAGATCCACTGTCTGCACCTTGTAAGGCAAACTGAGGTAATGGACTCAAGCTAGCTCCAGATCAGGCTAGTTAAGAAGAACAGGTGTGCAGAGGCTAAAGTAAGGCTGGGGAATTATGTATCTGTCAGCAGCACCCTGGACAGCGCTGTGTGGCCGGACTGACTGAAGTTCTTTGTTCCCGAGCCAGCAGGGGACTGAGAGAAGCCAGGCTGAGCTAAGGAAAGAGCCTGGGCATGGAGGAGGCATGGCCAGATGGGTCAGCAGATGGGCGAGGACGCTGAGCTGCCCCTGATCTGCTCGACGGGAAAACCCAGAATCTGGCCACACCCAGAGACACGAGAAAAGGCACAAAATAGAATATGCGGTAAAGGTAGACGCAGGGTTCACAGTGCCCTTGTATTGATGTTCTTCTCCCGTCTTATCAGTGCAATCTTATTTACCTTTACCCCCAACTGAGTCGACCTGGGGACAAACGCTTCACGGCTAATCTAAACCCTGCCACTTGTAATAACAACCTTTTCACAGCTAACACGGAAAGATTAAGAGACACTTTACCTTCCTTCATTGATTAATTCGATAAAAGCCAGCCCGGCGTTCTTCTGAATGGAGTTCTGCCACTCCTGAAACATGACATGGAAAAAAACATTTTGCGTGTTTAGTCATTTACGGATTCTTGTTTCCAGACAGTAAATGGTTAAATAGGTTAAACAGGGGATTATATTCATATAAGCAACACCAGGACGGTTGATTTGTTTTCATGAAAATACAATGAGACAATACGGATAAAATCTAACAGAGTACCTTTATCATATAAGCTTAAATAGTAGGACCGTCAAAAGATTAATTTTCTTGCAACTAATCTCCGAAATTTCATAGTTAATCGTGATTAATCTTGATTTACTTTGCATGTGTAAAAGTGATATTTTGCAGTAAGACCGTTCAAATCTAAAGTTAAACCCACAATGCAAAGTATTTCTAACCATTGTGTCTTAAATGGGAATAAAATGAAGACAGAGAAAAAAGCCGGATTTACCAAAAACAAGTATTAAGAATGAATGACTGGTTACTTTGTGAAATTGTAATTGATTAATTAATTAATTATAGAAATTGTGGTAGAAGTGCGGAAAATGCTGGCAAAGTCTGATCGCGATAAAAAAATATTCGCAATCACAATTTACATTAATCTAATCGCGATAAATGCGTTAATATTCCCAGCTCTATTAAAATGTAAATGGATAAAGAGTATACACAATCCAAACCACTAGATGTTTTAGATACGTGTTGCAAGAATTACATTTCACTGTATAAATTACACATTTCAACTGTAATTTAGATTACATTTGATAGTTTGTAATTCAAGTACACTATGAAGGCCTTCAGTGCATATATATCCAAAAAGAAAAAAAAAAGTGGTGGCTATAAAAAGCTGAAATTCTGCACCGCATCTGTGACTATCCTGTCTTCCTCTGTGAAAAGATCTGTAAACACAGGAGAGATGTAATTGTGGGATGAAACTGTATCCTCTCACTTAAATACAGCCATTTCCTCTGTCCCTTACAGTGACAGATTACTGAGCAGACTCATTGAGCCCTGCAGTGTGCGTCTGGAAGGGATCCGAGCCCTGGGCCAGAGTGCCAGCACTTGCTGTCTCACAACATGCTCTGGAAATGATTAAAAAGCAGTTTGAGAGTGCGCCTTTCACTGTGGGAAATTCAGCTCTCCTGTACCCTCAGTGAGGTGCAAATGGAAGGGAAAACAGAGAGGGCCCCAGTTGAAAAGAGGCGAAAAAAAACAACACATGAAAATAAGAGGGAAAAGAATTTCAGTCCAAAGGGCCTCAAATGTATGTGGATCTTAAATCTATTAACATATGAAGCCTTTGAACACAACAATCCATTAAAAATCTAAGTAATGTAAAGTAAGCGCAACAATAAAAACTGCAGTTGTTCATGCAACGCCGTCATACGCGCTCCTGGTTCACTGTCTATATCTAAACAAGGTACGCAAGATTTGTTGTGTACTGTAACAGAATAACTGACATGGACATTATTATGTATGGGCACATGTTTTCGTACACGGTTGTCGTGCCTGACACATACTGGTTCATGCAACAGTACTCAGTCTGACCCTACAATGCGTTAAGTCAGGAAGATGGTGATGACAAACTGCTGAGCATCTGGTCTCCAAATGTTCCCTGTGACCCCCCCTCTTCTGTTACAGTATCTGCCTGGAATAAGCTGTTCTTGATTTGGACAGGGATCATGTACAGCCAATCTTCTGAGGCTCCACTTGCGCTGCGCTCACGTGACAAAGATAAATACGGAAATCAAGGCAGATGTGACACTTGGGCGATGCCAGGAGAATGGCAGCAGGTCAGCGGAGGCATAGCATGAACTAGTCAAATTTACTATCTTGTCTGAGGTATGCTTGTTGACAGCTGAGATAGCACTTCAGAGGCTTTCTTTTTTCTTGCATTTTTTTAAACTGGACAGCTGAGATCCCAACGGAGGCTGTCTTTCATTGCATATTTAAAAAAAAAAAAAAAAAAAAAAAGAAAGAAAAAAAATGTCCTCTGCCATTTATTTGAGGGGAATTAAACCTGACGTGTGCCTCCATAAGAACGCGACATGATCCTTGATGTAAATGCAACCTGTGACCGGATCACAGCCCCTGTGGCGGCCAGAGGAAGACTGGTCAGCAGCTTGGATATGAAAAATGTCATATTTATAGCTGAACTCAGTGTTTTAACTTCTATATATATGTCCCATTCACAATAGAGGAGCACCACATGAAGCTAGCTAACATTTTAACGCATAAAGACCAAAGCATCCATCTACTGATCTAAACTGTTTAATAGCTGTTGATCCATTAATCCTATCAATCCATGTAAATAATTGGTGTAAAATACAGTTTTTCATCTTTTCATGATCATCAGATATGACCCATTTGGATATTCAGAGGCTCTGTAGTTACCGTGGAAACACCGTCATCTTCTATAACATTGATTCACCAGTAAAACACATGGAGTTCGACACTGGGTTTATGTGTTCAGTTACTGATATCTTTATTGAAAAAAGTTAAGAGTTAAAAGTTTTTTTTCAGTTTTCTCTGTTTTTGATATACTAACCGTCAACTTTAATCTGAGTTTTTAATGAACATCTACATGATCAGTGAATTAAATAAAGGAGAATACCTGATTTTCATGATTTTCAAGTAAAGATGATATTACAACAAATAGTGGAAAAATCATTTTAAAAAGGTTAAATAGAATGAAAAATGAATTTGGGAACTGCCACAACTGGGTTAAAATGATGCTAATTTATGAAGATACTATAGCTAACGATAACTAATGTTACTCTAGTTCAGGGGTTGGTTAAATACCTATAAAGTCATTTTGGACTAGAATGAAAAATAATTGTATCTTTCTGAAGGAGGTGCATAAAGGAAATTGTAGCTAAAAATTTCAAAACAAAAGTTCTAATTTGGTTGCATAGTTACTTTTAACAGTTGCATATTGTACAAAAATGCTGTTGGTGTCTACTGTGAAACAAACTTTGTACTGTAGAGTTTTAATAAGTGGGTATCTCCACTTTTTAACGCTCATAACATTATCTCTTCATACTGACACTATCAACTTTGTTGGTATTTAAGTTGAACTGGTCTCATAAATGTGGCCAACAACGTTTTTGTGTGTGTGTGTGTGTGTGTGTGTGTGTGTGTGTGTGTGTGTGTGTGTTCGGCTTCAGATTAACCATTTGGGGTTTAGATCGGTTTTGGTTTTCTTCTGCTGTATTTCATCTCGGTTGCCTCACATTAAATGAGTCTGACTTGCTGCCAATAATTCTTGGAGGCAATTTTAGATTTGACCGATGTAAAATAGCTCAAAATAAAGTACATATGTAAAAATAACACAGCCATTTGTGCTTTTCTTTTCTTTTTTTTTGCTTCCATCCCTGGATAAAGCCTCAGGGAGCCACTGCAGAGGCGCTAAAAGCCACATGTGCCCCTGGAGCCACCGCCTCCTACCTCTGGCCTAGTTCTACTTTCAGTGTTCTTAGTCCAGTTTGTGCTAAATTATGGCTCTTTGCATTTTCTTGGCTTCTACTAAACTTTAAAGAACAACTTCATCATCTATTTGATGACAGTGGCACCTCCCAGGTAGGAAATAACTGTTTTTTTTTTGTGCAATTTCTTCGCTGAAAACGTCTCGCTGCAGTAGAATAAACAACTCCAAATATCTGTAAATGTCTTAAAAGCTTCTATATAACTGAAGCTTTACTGAGGATGTTGCTGGTTCAAGGCACCCGCAGGTAAAACTACCATCCTTCATCCATTTTGTAGAAATGTACCACCTTTTTATGGACTGAAACTCCCACAACTTCCATCTGAGAAAACAGCTAACTGGCCTTGAGAAAACTCTCTCCACCCACTTTCATCTTCTTGAAATTCAGCAGGGCACTAAGTATTTGTGGTGTTTCAATCCAACCTGTCAGTGTGCGGGAGCCTTTGCTTTTATCTGCTCTGCTCTGCTGTTATAGTCTGCACATCTGGAGGCCTTCCATCACTAAATCTCTGTGGCTCCACTCTAGATCCCCCCTGTATGTTTAAGCTGTTACAAGAAACAGAGCTGCTTGACCTTTTCATTCAGCTGCCCAGGCTGAGGACAGACAGCAAGTGTCTGCAGCCACGGCCAGCCGCACGATGATTGCAGTGATTAGTATGCATAAATAAGAAAAGGCAGATCATTAGCACTAATTTATTCATATAACTGACAGGTCACAAAACATAGAAGGACTAAAGGTCAGCTAAGTGCCCTCTCTGCTGTCTTAAAACATTAATGTTGAAATATGTGAGGGATACGCTGAAGTTGGCATTTTATAGTGATGTCAGCCGAAACTCATCGTGCATCCAGGAAAGGTTGGTATCTGATATTTATGTAAGATTAAAACAACTTTGCATGTTGCTACTCCAGAGGAAGATATGTAGAAGAGCTACTGCAGTGTTTACTTTGTCTTTTAGTTTAGTTTCACTTAAGTTTTACAAGTGCATTAATAGTTTTAGTTTGACATTAACCCATAAAGACCCAGTGCTATTTCTGAGGCAGTTCCAGAATGACATTTTTTCTTTATGTTTAACATTTCCCAAGTTACTTATCACCATTTATTAAAACATAATCCTCTGTATTTTGCATTTTTCCTGTGAAAATTAGGTATTTTCCTATGTTTAATTTACCAGTCATGTAGATGTTCATAAAAGCTCATATTAACATTAAGGCTTATTATATAAAAAAAAAATAGAGAAAACTGAAGAAAAAGTGACTTTTTCAATAAAATCTATTATTAACTGAACATAAAACAAGTATCTCTATCCACTGTCATTTATCAAACTCCATTGGTTTTACTGGTGAATCATGTTGTAGAAGATGACGGTGTTTCCATGGTAACTATGGAGCCTTTGAACATCCACATGGGTCATATCTGATAATCATGAAAAGATGATAAACTGCATTATATACCAATTATTTACATGTACTGATAGGATTAGTAGATCAACAGGTATTGAACCGTTAACATCAGCAGATGCTTTTGGTCAGTGGTGGATGTTTGGGCCTTTAGGGGTTAATTTTGCTAAAATCTCTTTCTCTTCTATTGTTAGCTTCAGTTTTTCAGAAAGCCTGAATTTATTAAAGCTGAAAATAATGAACAAAGGCATAACACTGAATATACTTTACTCATATTGTGCAAAGTACGGATGTGCACAATTTATCAGATAGCGTACTGGCCAAAGTGGTAAACACAGTTGACATCTTTGTTTAAACAATCAAGCTATTTTTTATTTGTGGTGGATGTGGAAGGAGATTTATGTTTTACTTCATACAGAGGCGGAACTAATATTTATGCCACTGTTTCTGCCCGAGTACTGCATCTTCACTTTAGTTTTTGTGCAGGATGTAAGAGCAGATGTTGGTAGTAAAATGACATATGGCAATATTTTATTCAATTGGAGGCCAGTATTTTATTAAAAATGTTCTCCAAGAAATATGTAAAGACTGAAAAATGGAAACTTGTGGTTCAGCTACTCTTTGGTTGATTGTTTTTTCTTATTATTACTATTTTAGTTCGGCGAGGGGTGGAGGTGGGGGGTATTAACAATGAATTCATTTCCTGATCACCCTTAAGTGGTGTGGTTATTCAATTGCAAAAGCGTATTAAAATGTGACGCACTAATGCAAAGCCTTTTCAGTTTTGCAGACCATGAAGAAAAGTGGTACAGAGAATGCAATGCAAAACAGCTGAGGAAAATGTTTGTTATATCGACACATTTATCTCATTAACTCTTTAACACCTGACGTGTCATCACTGACGCACCCTGTACATATGCATTTTGGATGGCTGGAATTCTTTCACCAAAAAATTCCAAAAGTTTCTGAAACCCGAGACATTGCACTCTATAAACTTAATTTTTCTTTATGGTAATTTCAGTCACACCTGTACTAGAAGCTGGAGAAGATGCTGTTTTATCAGTATTATAACATGCAGTGAATTGTAATTGATTGCTAGATTTCTGAAAGATCTGGAAAAATGGGCAAATGGACTCACTCACAGCATAATTTATAGTCTTTTCATAGTCAAAATAAGACAAAAAAGTCCAAGCGGATCATTTTAGGCTCATGGTTTAAAGGATTAACATAGTTTGAATTTCATTTTAGTGAGCCGTTGTTACACTTCAAATGAACGGACTCACACTTTTTAGTCTACGTTTTCACGAACTATAAAAAAAAAAACAGTGCAAATGATCCTGATAAAACGGATCCTTCACTACCTCATGGTGCTTTGTCATATTAGCTACTAACATAAGTGATGCTTCTATATGAAACAGTGACTCGTCTCTCTCTGAAAGGTTGCAGAAGGACACTGGCCTATAGGTCCAGTTTCAAGGCCTTGCTGTCTTGATCGATATCTCAGCCTGGGTTTCATCCCCAGAGCCTCTAATGGCAGGAACCTCTGGAGCCACAGTAATGCTATCTTTGTGAAGGGGGGATGGACTAAGACCCTTAACAGCATGCTGACGCTCTCATCTGCAATAAATCCTAGTGCTGGAAAAAGCAACTTTCCACAGATTCTCTACAGACAGAAAGGCTGCTCAAAAAAGAAGCCCATCAAAACCTTCAAAAGAACAATAACTCAGCGCTGGCTGTCCAATTTATACCTACTTTTTGGAGGAAACTCTCTGAATAATGGCCTCCATATAACAGAGGTTGAGCTCCCTGCTGAAGAGGGCTTTGGACTGCGGATACCACGGAGCACACATAGTGGCAACCCACCTCCTCAAGGCTCTGGCCCTGCAGTCTGGATCCACAAAGAGGCACCAAGTAATGGCTTCCTTATGGGCTCCCGACACAAGACTGATGGGCTGACAGAAGGTATGTTAAATATCTCCTGTTCTAACTGCTACATCGGGGCTTTGACCTTCCCTAAAACAAGGGCTTAACAAGAGACTCAGAGGGTCATAGTGGAGGTGATCAGTCACTAGTAGCATTGCATGAGGTGGGGCTCGGGATTAAACGTCGGTGTAGTGAGAAAGTTAGTGGATTCTCTGTGTGCTGTGAGAGTCTGATATCACCAAGGGACTGAATTATTCACTATTACCCTGACAACTGATGTTTAACGGAGATTATATAGTTGATATAGTCTGTCTGTCTGTCTGTCTGTCTGTCTGTCTATCTATCTATCTATCTATCTATCTATCTATAGTCACGGAAAAAATGTTAGACCATCAAAAGTCATCAAATACAATAATTATGCAATCAAGTACTAACTCCTGTGTGTGTCATGTGACCAAGACAGGAAAGAAAACATGGGATGTCTAAAAACACTGTTTTTGTCAGTACAATGTCATAGCTAGAACTTAAGTGAGTTTGGTTATTATGAAGAAAACCATAGAAAATGGATAGATATCAGCTCTGAAATTAAACTACTATGAGCTATTTTTGTTGTTATCATTATATTTGTCCAAACAAATGCACCTTTAGTTGTACCAGGCATTAGAATGAACAAGAAACTGAAGAAAACATTTCATAAAAAATAAAGTATAAAGTATATCTAAAACAAAGGTGATCTAATAATTGTTTCTGCGACTATCTATCTATCTATCTATCTATCTATCTATCTATCTATCTATCTATCTATCTATCTATCTATCTATCTATAAGGAAGAAAGACAAGAAAAAAACAGGATGGATTTAGATAGGGGGACAAACATAAGGGAAAAAAAGGCTCACCTGAGAACAAAGCAGCATGACAAGCTCCACCACTGAAGTGCTTGACTTCATGCACACTAACCCTGTGGGGACAAAACATAAGCAAATAAATAACACATTATGCATGCAGATTATGCCACTATTAATCTACAACCAACACCTGTGGGTACAAGCAGTACAGTTGGATTTTAATGGATGGATGTTTCTAAATGAAATTTGTAAAGCTGAATTTTATTGTTTTGTGCATAATGAAGCTTTTAAACAAAAAGGGTAAGAAATTGTGGGCCTACTAAATCATGTTTCCAATTTGCCCGACACACACACACACACACACACACACACAAAGAATTTGCATCTGCAGAGAGTAGATGTGCACCGAACGGATCCACATGTGATAACCACCCACACGTACACACCCATATCTACTTTCACACATGCACACCCTCTCGCAGGAGTGAACACAGACATTCACAGCTTCTACCCTCATCTCCATTCTGTAGACGGCGAGCTGCAGAGGCAGACAACTCTCTAATGAAACAAGGGCAGGTGTGAAAAGCTCATTTGCAGAAACAATGGCTGCAACTGGTCTCGAATTCTGCACCTCCAGCTCCTTCTGTTGCTCTCGGTGAAGACCATTAAAGCCGCAGTCATTAGTAAAGGAAAGAAAGCAACACTCTATGACTCATTATAAGGTGCCAGGAGTAGAAGCCCATGCCATACATCTGCCATTGTTTCACAGAATATGGTGTGTCAGGTACAGAAGGGACTAGAATATTCCCAATATGAGATATCAATTTGCATATTTATACTTAGAGGACATGTCTTCTGGACTGTTTAGTACACAGTCTGTGCCATATTTGTTTGGAGGATTGACTAGTATCATTCTTTAGTAGTAATAGTAGTAATTTATTCATCCATTTAACAGTTAATGATATACAGCATCGATTTCTATATTAAACATGAGCGAAAAGGCGTAGACTGGAGCAACAGCTTATTCATGTTATTTACAAGAAGGAAAGTTGCAGAAACAAAACAATGACACCATGACAGTTTTAAATATAAATACAAAAAATAATATAATATAAGCAAAATCTCAGATTTATACTGATAATTGGCTTACTTCATCCAAATAGGTTATTTTATATTTATTGGACACCATAATTTTAAACAACCTTTTAAATGTAATGACAGTTTTGCATGTTTTTAATCCTTTATCAATTCTTTAGTCTATCATTTTAATACAACTGCAGATATGCATTTCTTTGCTGTTGATTTTATCTAATTAAGATATTAGCATACATCTGACATGAACATCTAATAATACTGGAAATAAATGTACTCTTTACATAAAAAGTCAAAGTCAACAAAACCTAAGTTTTCTCATCTCAATGTTTGGTCTATATTATGATGAAACCTTAATAACAACAAACAATGTGTTAATATTAGCATCTTTAAGAGTTTTAATTAGAGAAGCAAGGCATTTTTTTCTCTCACAATAGTTACTTGGTGCATAATAAATGTTAATAAACCAAATATACAGCTATGCAATAAGATTAACAATTACACACACCTAATGCTTTTATTAAGGTCTATATAATTGCGAAAATAAATATTAAACCACCCTTGTTTTCCTCAATTTCTTGTTCATTTTAATGCCTGGTACAAATAAAGAGGAATTTGTTTTGGCAAATATAATGATAACAACAAAACCAACTCATATTAGTTTAATTTCAGACCTGATATCCATCCATTTTCCATGTTTTCTTGATAAAAACTAAAATCACTTCAGCTCTTACATCAATATCTATGACAAAAACAGTGCTTTTATTCATTCCATGTTTTCTTTTCTGTCTGTTTTAGTCACATGATACACACAGGAGTTAGGACTTGATTACATAATCATTGTTTTTGAATGAATTTTGATGGTCTCATAATTTTTCTGCGACTGTAGGTCAGGCTACAACTGTTCAGAAGGTTCTTAGTCCATATACATATCCCACTAATGTCTGAAGAAGTTAATATTGAAGCTTATAAATTATCTTTTTAACACAATAATGTTGATCGTCTAATAGGGCTTGTCTTAAAAAGCTATAAAATAATACTTTTAATATAAAGCATGATTGTAATGAAAAGCACAATTTAATCCAAATATAAGCATTATTTCTTCATTGAGAGTCTCCAGGGACAACCAGGCAAATGGTTTATAGAAACAGTTTTGGTTTTAGGAATTCTTTACAATCTATTAGAATGTAAAATATTTCCCTAAACTGGATCTCTGAATCTTGTGGATGACGCCTTTGTGCGGAGATTGTCCGAGGAAGCATGTTGTAAAATACTCTGAGAGGATGTGACCCTTCTCTTGTACACAGAATGCCACAGCTGACCTCTTGTTATAGCAGTGACTTGCTGAGCCATAAGTCAGTCCATTCTGACACAGAAGTCAGGTGGCCAGCTGACCCTGGCCTTGTGCTGGTAGACAAACTAAATGCATTCTATTTAAACACGGCCTGCCAGTCCTTTCCTGTAAACAGGCCAGGGTTAAGGCACGGGTGAATGTGGCA
The DNA here is from genome assembly GCA_029822895.1 of Maxillicosta whitleyi. Classification (NCBI taxonomy): domain Eukaryota; kingdom Metazoa; phylum Chordata; class Actinopteri; order Perciformes; family Neosebastidae; genus Maxillicosta; species Maxillicosta whitleyi. The sequence continues at coordinate 13,580,331 of JAPSES010000144.1, forward strand.
TTGTGGGGCAATGTGTCGGCAGGCTGGGCCACTCAGGGGACAGCAAGAAGCAGGCGGCAGGCATCACAACAGCAGCAGTGTTCGCACAGAGGCCTTACCCACCAACTCCAAGTGTAGAGCTCAGGGTGCACTCAACATAATTGCCACAGTGACCACATGTCTGTTCGGGGGGTGAAGGAATAGGGGTGAGGCGAAGGGGCACACAGGGCATTAGGGGGCTCGACCTCGGGCAATCTAAGGCGTGATGGATGGCTGGTAATTACTGGTAAATGGAGCGCCTTTGCACTACAGCACAGTATTTCAACTGTGAGGCCGAGGAAGGGACGTGAAGAAAAGGAAAAAACAGAGGCAGAAAACGGTGAAATCAGCTTCAGCGCTAAACAGTTCAAGAACCGATCGGACTAGAACAATAAAGTCCAAGGTTTAAAGTCAACGTAGTTTGTTTTGTCTGACATAGCAGCTCTAATCCCAGTCAGGGCACACTTCTCACAGACCTATACAGGGTTAAACATGTCTGCTGAAGTGTGCTGAGGCCAGAGCTGTCTATCTACGACCTTGTTTGTGGGGTTAGAGTCTCAGCTCAGCTCTGGTTTGTCAGCTTGGCCAGTCTGCTGACAGACTTTGAGTGAAAGGGTAACAGACATATTCACACTTGTCAAGGCTATGCTACCTGATTTTTCATCCCCTTTCCCTTGAGCCTGAGTGAATAGCCTTAGACACATGTGCATGCCATACCCTTCCTGTCTATTTACATACAGTATGTATATGTGTGTGTAGTGTTTGGATGATGTATGGAGGGAAAAATGCCTGTTTGTGGAACTCTACAGGCTGGAAACATTTCTGAAAAGCACTTTGTGATTCTCTAAATGTCCTTCTAAAGACAGAGAAAAGCCTAATATATATTTTCACTGGCCATTTTAACAATTATTTTAAGCTTTCCAAATGTCTCCTCGATGCAAAGTGTGCAATTTCTGTCACTGGGGGTCTCTAATTAAAACAAAGGATGTGGTCGTGGGAGTTCAGTCAACACTATTGCTGATGAAAACTACTCTGTATGTGTAACACGTGCAGAAATCCTGTTTTACAGAACAGATAATACAATCAAGCTTTACTCACGTTATATTTATTGATATATGCACTTACACTGTGTTACTTCAATGTAATGCGATAGCAATATGTAAAATTAGCAACCCTATAATGGCAGTGGAAGGTGGCTAAATTATACAGGATTATATGTTGAACAAATCACGGATTTCTCTGAATTTTAACATTACTTAAAGTATCTATTATAAAGCAAGTAAAAAAAATAGGGAGCACAAACGTAGTAATTTTGATGTGTAAGAGTTACAAGTTAGACCTTTAAACTTTTAATTAAAAGGAGAATTAATCCAGATTTCCATTTTTTTACTGCATTATCACAAATAATATGACTGTTGCATAATTTTATGTTTTATACTAATGAAAGAATTCCCTGTTAAGCATCACCGTAAGAAGTATATATATTTTCCAAAACGCTATAAAAGCCATTTGATGAAATTCTTTTATTTCATTTTTTACAACCTGATTTTAAGATAGCATCAGGAAAATTGGAACAAGGTTAATGTTATCTGCTATTTCTATAACAATTTTAAACATTATGACATTAGATTTCAGCGATATTGACAGAGAAAGACAATAAAAGCACTTAATTTTTGAAAACGGATATATAGCGTTTTGGAAAAGAGCTCCTCATATGTAATTGATAGACAGGGAAGTGTAGACTTGCGCCAGATTTCTTTCAGGAGCTACAGTATCTTTAATAAAGTCACGCAAGTGCATTCCTTCAGCCTGTTGTCACTCTCCGCATAGACTCCTGAAAGTAATATCGTTTTACTTTACACTTAAAAGAATAGAGTTTGGCAGCGAGAGGAAAGCACAGATATCATTTCACTTTGTGCACAATGTGAGTCAAGAGGCCACACAAGAATATTTTGCAATGTGTGCACGGATAGACAAACACTCGCACGCACTCACACACACAGTCACGCACACACACAGACCGGCTGTGGTGGCATTGTGTTGTTGTGAATAAAAGCCAAAACAAGCCTGGGGAATAAAATGGCAGCACACACAGATGCAAGTGAGAGTCCCTGAGGTTAGGCTCATACAGCGCTGTGAGAGGCTGCCAACCTACAGCCTGAAGACGGCGCTGGGAGCCTTCACGCCGCCACCAGGAAGAAAGACTGGAGCCCTGAGTGGAGTGCAGTGCATGAATCGCACACATTTGCAAACACAACACACCGAGAGCACCACTTCACTTCTATATGAAATCTAAATGATGCAGTAAATGAAATAATGTGTATGAAAGTGTTTATTACTAGTTTTAGTTCTAGTGCACTAACTAACGTCACTGCGATAAAAATTAATGCTTCTCTGTATGTTAGCACATTATGACAGAGCATTAGGGCCATTCATGAAGGAGAAGATATTTTTTGATATGACGAGATTAAAGTCAACATATCGACATTAATTAATTAATTCCAAGAATAAAATTGAAATTTGATGTCGACTTTAATCTTTATGGGACATCAATCAACCTTGGGTTCCATGAAAGGCACTATATAAGTCCAAGTTATTATTATTATTATTATTATCAACTTTATTCTCTACATTTCCAAGTTTAATGTCGACATGTTGACTTTAATCTCGTCATATCAAAAAAAAATCTTCTCCTTCATGAATGGCCCTAATGCTCCATCGTATAAGGCACAATTATAGGATTTTTAAGTACGCCTTATAGTCCGAAATTCCACCCCAATTTTTTGTTTATCTGACAGATTTTGTGCTGATGAATTTTGTGCCCTTTTTATTGTCATTAAAGCAAAAACATAATTAATATACTGGTATTTTACTGTCCTAAAACATGCGAGTCGAGTCCCAAGGTCAGCAAGGACGTCACATTCTCAATAATTTAGACGTTCAGAGACACACGGTATAGACACAAAACCTATGTACCGTATTTTTCGTACTATAAGGCGCACTTAAAATCCTTTAATTTTTTTCCAAAAATTAACAGTTTTAATCCAATGCGACTTATGTATTAATTCTGGTTGTGCTTACTGACTGATTTTATGTGGTAGTTTGACAAAAAAAATGTGAACGACGTGAATAAATATGAACTAAAAATTTCTTGAAAATTCAGTGTAATTGTACCAATATTCTACCTGTTATTAAATATTTTGTGTATTTGTAGATCCACTGTGATCTGT
>JAPSES010000144.1:13584337-13597899 GCA_029822895.1 Maxillicosta whitleyi
TAATCTCGTCATATCAAAAAAAAATCTTCTCCTTCATGAATGGCCCTAATGCTCCGTCGTAAAATATAAATCTTAACATCTTATAAAGCAAAAAAAAAAAACAGTCAAAAAAATCAGTGGTTAAAAAGTCAAAAGGAGAAGAAAATAGTTGATCAGGAGAGTAAAATGCTATCATTTCACTGGTGTGAGGCCAGCGACAGAAATTATTTTAACGGTTGTTTTCATTTCGACGTGACATTTGTTGAGACTGAGAACACGAATGTTTAAAAATACTACATCGTGGAATAAACCTTCAATTTGTGGAATGACTCACGACAAAGACAAAACACACAAACGCCACAAGATGAATGAAAAGGGAAGTGGGTTTTATAAGGCTGTGACAAACTCCCACCCTGACTGTGGAATAGTGACTCTCCTGACAACCGACATGCTGCTGCGCATGCATCACCAGGCAGCTTATATGGAGAGCATGTAACGGTAGGGACATGGAGACAGGAACCCAAACAAAGCTCGATGCACTATTTACGATATCTGTACCTTCTATAAGCAACTCCTGTCCGTGGCTGCCCAGTAGAGTACGTGACAGAAAGGGTGCAAAGTCCACAAAGATTTCTCTAAGGAGGGGGGCCACCTTCTCCAAAGCCCTCTCCAGCTTTGTTGTGATGCTGTAAAAAAAAAAAAAAAAATACCGGAAAACAAGTAAGAGAAGTGAAGTGAAAAGCAAAATTAAAGTTAAAAAGTGTTAAAGAGGGAACATAAGGGTAGGAAAAGACAGTGAACATGTAGGCTTATTGAGCCTCACAGTCATCCCATTGCACACAGCTAACTGGAGTTAGTGTGTGACAGACCCCCGGCAGGTGCATAAAGTCACCAACACACTTCACTGGATGCAAACCAAGCCAGATATCCGTGACAAAATTATCTTATCACTACCATCAGTTTCAACAGGATGAGATTTGGTGCTTAAAAAGCCACATAAATGGCCGTTTGTGCACTCAAACAGGATTTCTTACCAGATGTTTGCATTCTTTGTTGTGACATGTTACCAGCCTCGCACATGGGATCACAGTTGTTCGACACTGCAGAGGGAAGTTCTTTATCTTCTATACACTGACTACATGCTGCTGCTTGACATTATCTAAGCACCTCAGAGACACAGCGAGCTGGAGTCAAGCAGCCATACGACTCAGACTGTATACGAGCAGAGATATGACTCAAGCTGCAACATATCTCTGCGCTCCTAAGTGTAAAGTGGAAACACACTGATACAAGGCATCATATCAGGAGTGGAAGCTTGTTTTCCCAGCTGTGATGGAAAAACAGCGGCAGGATAAAGGGTAATGAGGAGGAAAAGGTTGGGTTTTCGGGATCTGAAGTTTTGCTTCCCGACCCTCTCTGCACCTTCCAGCACCTTGGAGGGAAAACACAGCGAAAGGGTGGCATAGCAGCACAAAAAGGCAGGATGTAGGGGGTCTATATAACTATCAGAAATGTCCTTGCCTACACTGGCCTGCACCTCTGGAGGCTGCCTGTACTCCTGTCAGGGAATTAACAGGTTTGAGCTCAGGAGGAGTCAGGTCTTGTCGCGGTGGACACTGATCCACCTCGCAACAGGCACTGAAATAGACACAAAAATGAAAAAATGAAACCACTTGCAGCATCGACGTCATGTTATTTGCTCTTTTCGGCAGACTGGAACAGGTAATATTTCTTAGATGTTGTTTTCCCCCATCTGAAATACTTGTAAGTTGAGCATCAGCACGCTCAGCAGCAAGATAGTATGATCATTGACTTCACAGTTACGCTAAGTGATGTCGGTTACTGCTGCCATGGCAACAGAATCTCTTCCTCTAGCAGAGCAAGGAGAGGAAAAGAGAGAGACACTCGAGAGAAAAAAGAACCGATCAGGGATCTCAGCAGTCAGTGGAGAGCAGGACTAAGGATGGCCGTCACAAACTATTAGAGCAAGTGAAGGATGTGAGTCAAGGTCACAATAAGATGCAAACAGAATTACAAATAACTGCAAAATTCACAATCACGTTAAACTATCAAAGATGTATTCATGAGGTTTTGTTTTAGCTCCTTTAGGTTAAACCAAAATGCCCAAATTAACCATAATTCAATAAAATCGGACATGTAGACAACTGAAATCAAATTTAAGTCATATAACAATTCAAACAAAAGGCAAAAGTTGTTCAAGAGAAGGAAAAAAAATGACAGTAAAATTGTAAAAATATGGGAATAAACCACAATCCAATTATTCCAAATTGGCACAAATAAGCATCTAGGTAAGCAGAGAAGAGCATGTTGCACCTCATGTTTTCCACAGTGTCCTCAGGCATGGGGGCCACCGTCTGCACAGCTGGTAGACTCTTACTTGTGGCTCCGTTGACAAAACTAGACGAAGACGAGGTTGAAGCAGCAGCGGCATCAGTGGCACCTGCAGGAAAGACCAACAAAAGCATGCAGCATTAGAGCAAGGGCAGCACGGTGATAAAAGCATAAATGAATTCTACAAAAAAAAAAAAAAAGAGCTGAAGAAATACCTGAAGTAGTCAAAACGTACTGTTCTGAATACTGATTGAGAGATTAAATTGCCTTTTGTTCCAGTGTCATTTATTAAAAGGTATTAACTTGTAAAATCGCATGTACTGGCATACAGGCTGCAGTAACTGAACAAAAAAAAAAAAAAGGAAAACAGATTTGCAGCAGTCAGCATGAATTGAAACCAAGTCAAACACATAAAAACCTGGTAAAAGTGTCAAAAATACACTATATCTTAATCCAACTAAACTGGCAGCGATATACGGGACGATTTTTGCCAAATGATACAAAAAAAAAAAAAAAAAAAAAATCAGAAAAAAAAAAATCCTGTGTTTTTCTCAAAGTCAGAAATCACGCCTGAGTTGAATCTTATCTACAGCTAATATTCATGAATCAAATTACATTGATTGTTTTTCTTAGAGTTATGGTAATATCACAGAACCTATGCAGCACAATTGGACTTGGGTACATTTCTCACATTCCTGCACAGGGTCTCGAATGTGTAGGAGATATTTTTATGGAACGCATTAAAGAGGTGTTAGAGTTCCTAATGGTTCTTGGTGTGAAGTGGCTCCTTTCAGACTACAGGCGCCCTTAGGTGGAACCCAATGTAGTGAGAGGCCCCTGAGTAGCAAAGCAACAGTGATGGTGGGGAGGGGCAACCGACACTAAACATAGGCAAGGTCTATTAAAAACACATTTTTTTTTATTGTGTAAATGAGGTGAGTTATATTAAATGTGTCATCTTGGTTGAATCAGGAGGAATCTGAGGGCTGGAGGACAATGACTTTTGTGTATGGAGCTGTGGGGCTATTATGAAGGTTAAGAGGGCCATCTAGTGGTAACAACAAGCCACAGCAGTGATTATACTGTCACATGACATGGAGAACAGAAACGCTTCTGCTCTTCTTGGCTTGCCATCACAGACAAGAAAAAAGAAAATTGATTTGGCTTCATGGATATCCTTCACTTAGAAGGATTAGATACACATTAATAGGGAGAATCTGAAGAAAACAGTGATGTCATATATGGAAGGGCCGGACAGTTGAAATAGTAGTCCAGTGTAGTACTACCCCCATTTATCTCAGTGGCTCTGGGTAAGGGGAGGGGGGGTTGGTGGAGTCTGCCTCCCCCCCCCCCCCCTCCCTCACTTTATCACAGTTGTTTTCTTTTCATTTCTGTACGTTTTGTTATATTGATATCAGAAATGAAGCATAATGTGCCCATCAGGGGGGTCAGAAGTCTGTATTATGATAAAAATATATATCTGAAACAAAACCGATTTGGCTTTAAAATGAACAGAAACCACTCAAATTAACCTCTAACCACTATAACATACTCAAGTTAATTTTCAAATGTAAAAATAACTTAGCACCTGAACTACTCAGGTGATTTGTTGAGAAATAAACTAGCAACAGAGTCACCAGAAATCTGTAGGACAACAGAGATAAAAATCCATCTAAGAGTTTAAGATGTTCACCACCAGAACCAAAACCTGGTTAAAGAGTGAGTTAGTGAGTGAGTGAGCGAGTGAGTGCCTCAGATCATTTAATGCAACACTGGATTATTAAATTATATGGAATGATTGTTTTGAATGACGTATATTTTATACTGTGCTACAGGGCTGTGTACAACTCATTTTAGTTCAGTTCCACATTCAGCCAAATCTGATCTGAAGTGGGCTGCACCAGTAAAATAATAACATAATAATATATAAATAATGTCAACTCCAAACCTTTCTCTATATTTTACAGTGAAAAAAGTACAATTTTGTTTACATCTACAAACTATGCTTTAAAACAATGTGAATAATATGATTTAACTGAAAAAAAAACAAGTGTAATTTTAACAATATTCTGCTTCAGTTTTATCATTTTCACATGTACTTTATAACTTACAGATCACAGTGGATCTACAAATACACAAAACATTCAATAACAGATAATAATATTGTTAAAACTGCACTGAAGACATTTCAGGTTGTTTATATTTACTCACATTATTCACATGTTTAGTAAAATTATATTTTGTTTTTGTGTACATACATGAAAATTTTTACATAGTTGTGAGTATTTATTAGATATTATGGTAGTGTTTTACAAATTTAATAAGGTAGAAATTGAATTGTTCTGTCTATGGAACTGAACTAAAATGATTGTTAATATCTTAGTTTAATTTTAGCATTTCACAAACTCATCACAAGGGCCAGACTGGACCCTTTGACGGGTCGGATTTGGCCCCTGGGCCGCATGTTTGACACCTCTGTTCTACAATAATGTGGAAGAGCCCACCCTAGGACTGGAGTAGAGAATAGGCACTAACTATAAACTCTATATCACATGTTTGCCTGCACTGTCCCTGTCAAATAAATAAATATATAAATAAAACTGTAAAGTATTTTACTTCCAGATGGACGACACCTGCAGAGCTGAATAGTATAAGTGTGACACTACATTGAACACCCTTGAACATGACCTACCTGTGGTGTTTATCATGCTTTTAGGGGTTGCAGAGGTGGCAGCAAAGATATTGGGGGTGCTGGAGGCTGTGAGCCCAGCAGAGGCGCCACCGCTGCTGTTACCGCCCAGGGTGTTGACTGCAAGGCTGCCAGGGGAGGGCTTCTTCACCGGCACCACCACACTCCTATCGGAGACGAACACAACATGATTCACTAAAACAATGATTAAAATATTGTATCATCTCTACTCAGTTCGTGTCACACTGCTGACTTGACTACAACAACCTAAATAGTATGTAGCGCCGACAGCAGGGTGGCACTGTTGCGTGAGCTGTGAGAAGGCAGAGGATGAGTTTATGTCCTCTTGTCAGCAGCCATCCTCTCTGCTAAAGAGACACTGAACAAGATCCCAGTTTGTCTTGCAATTCCAGGTTGTTCTCATAACCGCAGTGTCAAACTACAAGTATCTTCTCCATTAACTAGTCGCTTATTATCATGTATTTTAATGGCGTACTGGTTCTTTGTTGGTCAGTATAGATGATTTATTAATGACTTCATCTACACGACCATATTCTACAACTACTAGGCCGTTCACTGAGGGCGTTTCCTCAAGAATGTTGATTAATAATAACTAAGGAAGCTGCAGATGCATGAATTATTATCCTCATGTGCGATTCTCACTATGAGTTTAAGTTTGTAATTTATGTACATGTTCAACTGTTTTGTATTTTGTTTTAATAAAGTATCATCAGTAGCTTATTGAGGAAAAACCTTTAAACCTTTAAAAACTTAAGTTATATGATGCAGAATAAGGCACATTATTTATAACACAAGTGTCAAACTTGTGGCCCGGGTTCCAATCGGGCCTGCAAGATGAATTTGCAAAAGTCAATTGCATCAAACTTGAAAATAAAACCATAATAATCTAGAAGCAATGACTCCAAATTTTCTTCTTGGTTTAATGGGGGAAAAAAATGACATTATGTGTATAAATAATGGCACTACCATGTTTATTTCTCTTTGATTTATTCCAAAAAACAATAAATTCTGATATCCTTTAATAATAAAGCATCAATAACCTGAACAAATATGAGCAAACTGAAATTTCTAAAAAAAACAAAAACAAAAAAAGTGCAATTTTAACAATATTCTGCTTGATAGATCTGATCTGTCCTGAACATGCATAATATTGAACACATGTTTCTTATTATTTTTCTTCAGAAATGTCATTTTTTCAGTTTTCATGTGTTGGTAAAATGTAAATGTTTTCATAATTTAACACATGCACTAAAAAATTTGGAGTTAGTTTATGTTATTATTTGACTGGTCTGTCCCACTGGAGATTAAATTGGGCTGAATGTGGCCCCTGAAAGAAAATGACTTTGACACCCCTGCTTTATAAAAACAAACAAATGTCCAATATACAGTACACTGTTGCTCATAAAGTTGAAATGATGTATTTTTTTTTTACCTCTTCTCATGATATGATTGTGAAAATGTGGTTTATTCTTACTAAAATGTAACTGTACTTGGTCAGAGGTGATTAGTGATGAGCATAAATAGGACGAAAAATAAGAATATGTCTGAACACAAAATTATTCCAACTTTACAAAAGTGTAGAAATGCTAAAAAAAAAAACCAACAACAACAACTAGGTAATAACAGTCATATGTGCATAGTCTCTATCTATGACTATAACACTGTGGTTTTGTGTGTTCCAGAGTAATGACCGAAAACCAGTGTGTGACGTGAATTTACTGTCAGGAACCCAAGCCTGCCGGGGGAAATCAGGTTGGTTGAGCCAATAACACTGCTTAAATCATGTTTTTATATTAAACTGAACCAGATTTTCAGATACTGTCATTGTCTTTTATGTCTGGTTTTATCTTTTTTTTACGTCTCCGAGTCCAGTCGGAACATTCAGTACAGTAAACATCCTGACCTGTAACTCAACCTTTAACATCTGATGCAAACATTCACAAAAGGTTAAGTAAATAAATCTGCAGACGGGGAGCCGACGCGGCAACTACTGCGCTCTCCTCTTCTGCTCTCGACACCACTGACCCGGTGATGCCCTCTCTGCTCCGCTCACAGTAGAAGACATGAGCTGTAACATCCTGGACAGTAATGAGATGATCTTCAGGAGCTACCTGGAAGTTGTTACTGACATACATTTGCATAGAGGCCGTCTGTGTTGAAACAATGCTATGGCTCACTGAGCACAAACCCTTTGTATTTGACATTTGTTTTCCACAGAGATACAGCGCAGCATCCAGTTTTGACAGACGATAAACATGTTAAGTACTGAATACCCTTGACTATTTACTCAGAGTAACTTTTGCTGCCAAGAATTGCATAAGCAGTGGGAGAGATGGCACCAAAATTACCGTAATGTCAAATGTCAGGGCAAATCGTGGACAACAAAAAAAAAGACCCAAAATTACTGCGCTTTTCCTTTTATGTATATGAACTAGAAAGAATCACAAAGGAGAAAAGACAGAGCTCATGAATGAAACATGAGATGCAATCAAAGTTACACTTGTGACCTCGTGTAACAGTCGAGAGAAGCACAGACGCTACACAAACCCACCAGACCTTTGTTCTCACGCAATCTGATTGGCCGAGGAGTCAGAATGATGCAGTGAACTTGGCCCCGTAAGAGCTCCGTGACAGGAAAGAGAAGGAAAGCTTCTCCTTATCTCGTCTGCAGTTGGCCTTTAGGTTTGTAGGGGTGCCAGATAATGTCGTGTCCAATCTCTCGCAGTTCCTCTGGGTGACACAGGCCAGACCTCTGCTCTGTCACAAGCTAAGCTCGCTGTCATCTGAGGCAAATCCCCACCAATCCTCCCTCGACAAAACAACACAGACTTTTACTGTTTAATGTTAGTATTTTATATCCACAGCCCATCACACTGATGAGGTAAAAGGGAGTCCATGGGAAACATTTCAGTCTCTTTGGTAATTTATCTTATATTTCTTTCTACAACTGATTCCGCAAAATCATTATGAAAGTCAGGATGTTTTATATCAAAGCTCTGTAGTTATTCTCTGAGGATGAAAGGAAAAAAAAAACAGATTATATCACAACTGAGTTAGGTCTGCACAGTATATTCTCCTCAAAATATGTGTATGGATGAAAAACACAAGAAAGAAAAGGGTGATTTACGGCAAAAAGAAAAGCAATGTTTATTCTTTACAATTACAGGTAGTCTTCGGGTTACGACGTACCCAACTTACATTATTTCAACTTTATGACACCGAAATCTCGTCCGCTATTACTGTACGACGCTGAAATCTCATCTGCCGTTACTGTACATACGTACTGTATAGTGTACGTACAGTAAGTACAGTATCTTATTTTTTACTTTATTTTATTTTATTAATATGAAGTATAATACATGTATTTGGGGGTATTTAGGGGGTATTTAGGGGTACTAAAGGGTTAATTCCGACTTACGCGGAAATTCAGGTTACATCGACAGCGTAGGAACAGAACTTGTTCATAATCCAAGGACTACCTGTATTTCACTTAGAGAATAAAAGAAATTGAGTGTTTTAGTGTTTTAAAAAACCTAATGAATAAATCGAATCACTTCGGAGAACACATCACAGTGCACACCTGCATCGACAGGGTAGTGTGTTATATTTCTACTTTAAAATATTTTTTAAAAATGATCTAAAATTATCATTAGACTTTCTGGAATAAAGAGGTCTGAAGTTTAACGTACTTTTTATGAACTGTGTCCATCCCCGTGGCCTGATGGATTTATGTGACCACTAGAGGGAGTAGTGAGTCACAAACACCAGGGGGCCTTTGACCAAAGCATCGTAATGTGAGTAGATACAATGAGAACCACTAAGAAACAACTTTTATTTAGAGTCAAACAAAGTGATAAAAACTAGAACTATTGTTGTTCTGAAAGAAAAAAAAGAGTTTGATGCTGAAATGGGAATGTTTCCTCTACATGGATGAGTCTAATGATGAGGTTTATGAAGGTTTAAAACTATCATGTGATATTTTTGTAAGATGATTTACTGTTGCTTTGTTAATTTTATTTGTATAATTTAACTGGGTCTATGTTGTTCCTGGGACTATTGTAATGAATTGGCGGAGGGATACTGTGGGAAGAGAAGGTCATGTGACATCGTGTGTGGGATACACTTAGATGTTACACAACATAAGGAGGTCGTGGATGAAGAAGAAAAACGTGGAGAGGGAATAATATTTATTAGCTATCCACAGCTGTCAGCTACTTTCATACTCCTGTCACATGACCTTCTCTTCCCACAGTATACTTCCTCCAATCCATTGCAATAATCCCAATAACAGAAACAATATAGACCCAGTTAAAATACACAAATAAAATTAACAAAGTAACAATAAATCATCTTACAAAAATATCACATAATAGTTTTAAACCTTCATAAACTTCGTCATCAAACTCATCCATGTAGAGGAAACAAAGCCAGAATAAGTCACCTTACATGACTATGTTAGCTAGCTTACCATTTGTTGATCAAGAGTTCAGACTAAACTGTGACAGTTCTGACTTTGGATGATTCCAACCACATTTTTGGACCTACTGACAACAGAAACTATACAGAAAACAGGTGATTTGTGGATTTACTGTGGCTGTTTTCTGTCTATAAACAGAGCCAAGCTAACAGAGCTATAATGTAAACTATCAGTTGATGCATCAAATTAAGTTTATAAGTAGAAAAAGTATTATTTTGAGCAACTTTACTTTACACTTTATTCAGTGAGTGATACAGATACAGTCTGTGGCTGCAGCTTATTATTATTATTATTACCCTGCTTCACAAAAGGGGAGGTAAGGGGTATTGTTTTTGGTTTGTTTTCTTTGTTTATTAACACTCTAGCAGCAAAACTATTGGTTGAATTCATACCAAATTGGGTTTATAGATTGCCAGTGACCCAGAATAGATATGATAACATTTTGGTTCAAAGTTAAAAAATTTTTTAATGAATTTTTTTAAAATCTTTTTTTTCCCCATTTACTTATAATAAGCAAAATTTCAAATGTCTATAAAAACATAAATTGTGTTTCACTAAACTTCAAACTTGGCACATATATAGAGGCAATTGATATGCTGACATCACCACACGCATAGACACGATGGCATCAGCTGGATCAATGCCAAAATAAGTTACAAATATGTTCAAGGGGCGGGGTTTTGTTGCACCTGGAACCACTTGCTATTTTTATTTTCTATAAATAAACACTTTCTGAAAAATAATACAATTTGTAAATTCAACCAATCAGTTGAAAGTTTCTGTTGAATAATACCAGGTTTTTGCTAATATTATCCTGTCTTAACGCGAGAACATGTTCCAGGCTTGTGCTAACACTTGAAAACCCTTGAAAAAAAAAAAAAAGAGAAATTCTGTTTGAAATATAGGAGCAATACAATAAAAATGCCAGAGAAAGTTGCTGAAAACATAATGCAAAAGTGCAAAATATTTGGAGAGTCTTTTGTAATTTGCATAACACTGACGACATGTGTCATTTATTTAACACATCCTTCCTGCGTGAAATTTCATGAAGCGATATCAGAAGATCACAAGTGTTTTTTTACACTGTGGTAACCGAGCGTAAATTTAATCTCGCTTTCCAAATTTAGCCACCGCTCCGTTCTTCCAGGCCGTTCTTTGGAATAGCTTGGTTGTTACATTAGATCTACAGGATGTTGATAAAACACGAACCTCTTTTAATGAATTATTCATCAGCTGAATACTCATGAATCATTTATAGATTATCTAGCACATATTTTATTAATAGGATTGTCTTAATTGAGTTGGGGAGAATAAAGCAAGGATTAATCTAAGAATGAATATTAATGAGGTCTGCAGCAGTGGGAGATGACTGTGGTGTAAAGTATAACCAAAGAAATGTTTCCTTTATAAATCCAACAGAGAGAATCTAATCTAATAGAGCTTTATTCAGAATTAGTCGTATATGGAGGAAATACGCTTACATTCCACTCACGAATTCAATTAAAACCAATTATCGTTGCTCTACATCAAATATGTTCGAAACAAACACCATCTCTTAGTGATAATTAGGAGGCTTTTTTGGAACGAGGGAGGAAGTTAGGGATTACTTAAGTATTTCAGGACTGTATTCCCATCTGGTGGAGCAGAAATCTAAATAGTGAGCTTTTCTGAGTGTGTGTGTGTGTGTGTGTGTGTGTGTGTGTGTGTGTGTGTGTGTGTGTGTGTGTGGGGGGGGGGGGGTTAAGAGATGTCTACCCCATGCACTCCACTTTAAGCCATTTTTTTCCCCCCTCCCTTTCCTTTTTTGATGTTGTCACTCCCAATCTATTGCTGCCCTGACAGACAAATGAAAGGCCTGTCCATGGCTGGCAGCTCATTTCACTGGCAGGTGGCAAACAATTAGACACAGCAAATAGAGGTTGGAGTGGGAGTGACGTGAAAAGCATGAGACAAAGTTGTATATGTGGTTTGGAGGGTTTGTGTGAAAGCATTTCAAAAATAATACACTTTGCCGTAGTGACTCATTTCAGCTGCCAGATCCCATTAGGGCTGTGAGCGGTGAGGACGACAGGGCCGGCCGTGGTGTGGCATGAGGCCGCTTCTGTTTAATCTGTCATCAACACCCTGGAGACCCCCACCCTCTCGGTTATCCTCTCTCTACATACTCCTCCATCTATTCATCAGGCTCACCTCTGCTCAGTTCAGCAGCAGCATGCATTAAAAGGAAGGCGCTCACTATTGTTCCTCCTGACTCACTGTGTCCTGTGCCTTCACTCTGGGGTTCATGCATGAAAAAAACCCCAAAAAAACACTAAAATTATCCACTCAATACATAGAAATCCTACCAATTCATATCCCTTTCATAACAAACCTGAGTCTAATGCAAGGACCAACACAAAAGGGAAATGTATGTCTGTAACTGGAGTAAAATTATGGAATAATCTGCATAAAAAAATTGAAGCATGCACATCAGTGACTACATTTAAAAGGCTTAAAACTAAGGTATTAAACAAATATAAAATATTGGAATAAAGTAAGACAATTATCAGTATGAGTCTAATATTTTGCTTATACTGTTTTGTTCATATTATTGTTTAAAGCTGCACCATCTTATCCTGGTTTGTTTCTTTTTATAGTTTTGGGCATAAATAAGCTGTAGCTTCATCCTACACCTTTTTGCCCATGTTCAATATGTAAATCCAAACTGTATGCATGTATGCATCATGTTCTATTAAATGGATGAATAAATTAGTGTGTTATTGTAAATAACCAGTGTTATTTTGGTGGCAGTTCCCAACTGAATGTTTTTCTATATTTAACCTTTCTTAAGTGATTCATCACCATTTATTATAAAATAATCCTCCATATTTTGCATTTTTTCCAGTGAAAATCATTTTTTTTAAATATTTAATTCAGTGATCATATATATTCATAAGACCTCATATAACAGTTGACAGAAAACTAAAATAGAAATTTTTTTTTCTACATTTTTGACTTTTCTTATGTGATTTATCACCACCTATTATCATAGTACAATCTATATTTTCTGTTTGTTTTTTTCAGGTATTTTCCTATATTTAATTCACTGATTGTGTAGATGTTCATAAAAGCTCACATTATACTTGATGGTTATTATTTCAAAAACAGACAAAACTGAAAAAAGTAACTTTTTTTTACTAAAATATATCATTAACTGAACATAAACCAAGTGTCTCCATTAACTGTCATTGATCCAACTCCATGGGTTTTACTGGTGAATCAATGTTGTAGAAGATGACAGTGTTACCATGGTAACTACAGAGCCTCTGAACGTCCAAATGGGTCATATCTGATGACCATGAAAATACGACAAACTGTATGGGTTAAATGTTAAGTCTCAGTGTATTGGAAGTGGGATAAAAAAAAAAAAAAACCTTATCAACCGCATACATCAGTGAGATCCGATGGTTGAAATCCCTCGAGGAGGAGATATGTAAACTTGCAAATCCAGACAGATTACTGTGTGGTTTTATCTAATCCAGGAATGTAAATAAACTGCAGCAGTGCCACAGTTCTTTGGAGACGTTTTCAAACACACAGGAATTCCTTGCTGTGGGGGATGAGTACAAAGCAAGTGGCCTGAAATGAATATGTTGTATGCTACTTGGAAACCATTAGTGGTAAACTGGATCTCTAAAATAAACCAAGAGGATTAACAGACAGTAAGCCTTCTACGGTCGTCTGAACGATGATGCACACATACATACCTACGAATTATCTGCTCTTTACATTTCTGGACCCATGTCAACACCTCTCCATGTCAAATGCAGCTACTGGTTTCCATGTATGTTTGAATGGAACAGGGTTGTTATTATAGAAATTCAATTTTCCATTTTTTCTTTCTTTAGAGCGATTTTATTTTGAAGAAAACAACGTAGGTTCTATTTACATTTATTTAGTGTTGTTTTCATCACTGGACACAGACTTAAAATATAGACTGTGTTTGTTAACAAACTCACGGGTAGCTCCCACGTGGGTATTAATAGTTCATTCTAAAAGTTTGTT
>JAPSES010000144.1:13606538-13619812 GCA_029822895.1 Maxillicosta whitleyi
GAGACATCATTTTCACACATGGTTTAGCCTCCATAAAGTCCAGACTCTAATTTAGGATGTGATGAAGACTAGATGCAGCGATTCGATTCTGCATCATCAATAATCAAAAAATGAATGAAACTATGGATGGAAAAAATATCATGAAACTTATTGTGGCACTATGTAAGTATTATGTGGTAATTTACCACATAATACTTACATAGTGCCACAATAAGTTTCATTTTTTACCGTAAAAAAAAAAAAAGATGTGACAGTGAATGTGTCCTGTAATTAAAACTGAAGATGGTGCAGTCATATATTACATGTCTGACTTTGTTTTTTGGCCCGACAGTGTATATTGTGGTGCTTCACTATGAACAAGGCATTAATTGAGAGAGCAAAGATAGATAACATGTATGTACATGCACAGGAAATGAGTCATTACGTATGTGTCATTTCCATTTATGTCTACATATTTACAGTTCCTCTTTACAATTCACTGGTATGAATAAAAGCTTCTGTTTTGACTTCATCATTAGTCATTCACCAGAGTTTGTAGTTTCTCAGCCTCTGGTTCACATACACACCTTCGGACAGTGACTAAGCAGCACTGTCTTGAGCAACATCCATTGAATCTTCCCAGACATAGACACACTTTGTTCACACAGTGAACGCTGTCCTGAGCCAGGCTGTCACTGCCAGTGACTCGGTTAGCAGACAGAAGGAAGAGATAGATGAAGGTGGCATAATCGCTGGATACTTTCCCACTTTCCCAGCTGGGAAACATCCACCATGCACCATCAAACATGTCTTATTCAGTTACTACCTTGGTTAGTCAAGCAGATTATCATTTTATACTGGAGTAACCCAGAAATCCTGGCGTGCTCTGCCTTGTCTCAATGTTCAGTATTTGAACAAATATTACAATACATAATGCATCACAAATTGGGTTCAACCTTTTTTGGTAAACAAAATTTGTCATGTATAAAGGAAAAAAAAGAACAGGGTTTCAAATACAGCTCAGTAATTGTATGTTTTTCACTGTTATTGTCATATGAACATGCTAGACAAACGCGTAACAAAACAAAAGACCACCTGAAATACAATGAATAAGAAAAATCTTTTTATTCATTCACAAAATTATATTGTATTTGAATTGATGTTATGTTCAACTGGTACAGATATAAAGTAACATTATTGGTATTTAGGTGCATTTTGTTCTAGTCAATTGGACATAGCTTACTCAGTGTATGGGGTTGAGGATGACTATGTATTACAACCCTAATACCTAAAGATGGGATTCTGTGTTCATAAAAAATATGCAAGTTTCAACTCCCAAATTGATATCTTACACCCAAAAAGTAAAAAAAATAAACACTTCCCATTTTACCTCAGTCCATTTTAAATTGGCTTTGGCTCAGAAAAGAAGAAGAGTACCTGTATAGATAACATGCACATAATTTTATTTATTGAAAATCTAATCATCATTACTGTATTAAATGAATTCAGTCAAACAGTAATTGAGATTCTTTGAGAGTGAAGTACAGACCATATTTAGATTCGAGGAAAAATACTGCAGGTAAAACATCAGCACTGTACCTACTCGCCTGCCACTGTGTGTTTTCACATCTTTTCACTGTTTCACTCCCCCCCAATTTATCAACCTCAGTGCCTCCCTTCCCCAGGAGAGACATATTATTTGGGGCACACCACTTTTTTGAGGCACAGGTCCCCTGCTGGAGCAGGAAAATAGGTCTTTTTTTTTGTTATGAACTGTAGTGCTAACCCATTTTCCTGATCCAGATTACACCGAGGAAGTCCTCTTTTGTCTTTATTTCCAGACAGATATAGAAAATTACTGTTTGTTTTATGTGTCTTTATCCCTCCATCTTTTTTCTCTCTCCATCTCTGTGTACACATTCCACCAGAGACCTTAACATTGACCTATGGAGCCCAGTGCTCAATATCCAGCAGTAATACAGAACTTGACTGTCTTCTGCCAAAGGTTTCTTCTTCCCGTTAACATAAGACCCCCCTGAGTACTGCTCTGTTAAACATTGACAAAAAGAAACCCACTCACACAAACACACACACATTCCAATGTGAGGTTTCATTTACAGTCTAGGACACTTATTGTCAGCCCCTCTGACTTATCGCATGGGACTTAGAAACATGAGAGGCTTTGTCTCTGTGTGAAACAGGCTACTCTCTAACAAGCGTGTTGGACACATTCAGAAAATATGTGCATATTGTAACATTTGTGTATTGTTTGTACTCATGGGACACAACCTTTTCCTCCTTTAGTGCTAAAGCCTGCTAGAAATTCAAAGCATCGGTCAGGACTGGATCCCTTCATATCAAAGAACTCACATTTGTTTAAAAACTAACACACAAAACAACCATTTTGAGGTTTGTTATAAGTTTTTTGGACATGTAAAGCTAACAGGTTAAAGGTCAATCGAAGCTGAAAATTTCAATCACACTAAACCACAAGGTAGCACACAGTAAACCTATGAAGATGCAGGGAGGAAACTGAAGAGTAGTCACTTTGTGGTCTGCTGGAGTCCATTATAACATTGTGTGCTCTTACTTTAGCCTTTACCTTTACCTCAGACAAGCCATTAACCTTCAATTCAACACAGCCATGAAGGCTGAAAAATATGGGGCATGTCCGTGTCCTCTTATTATGTTATCTTTGCCGCTGTTCTTTTTATACAGGTCTCTCCTTATATTTATTTTGGATGGTGAGGCTTTTTATCCCATGCTCTTATACATTGCATACACACCTGGCTTTATTGTGAAATGGATGGAGTCAGAGGTTCTCTTTCATACAGAGGAATGCAGTGTGAATGGAATCAATACTGAGGAATGTTTGGATGTGTGTGTGTGTAGAAGTGGGGGGCAGGGGAGTGCATGTGCATAGTGGATGGGTGTGTTGTGCAAGTCTGTTCCTGCATTGATTGGGTCAGTTGTTTTAATTTTGTGCAATCTTGCAGTTACAAACTAGTGATGAGTTCAAGATAAGTCACCGTCATGCAGAAAATAATGAAATGTACTGGCGTTTGTTCCAAGAAAAAAACCCCTCACTCTCTACATTAAATTAAAAGTCTTTACCGTGCCATGTTTGACATTTTTTTGCAGTACAGCCTGGCCACATCATTGGATGTTATTGTGGTGGAGAGAGGGCAAAGGGGCACAACCACCAATGATGTTGCTCTCCGTTTTGATGATGCCAAGCAGGTGTTTCACTTTATGAGAGCAGATGGGTCTATTATGCATGTCTGCCTTCCCCTGCATGCTGCATAGTGTACTAGTCCCTGCCAGCATGCCTGTGTTTTAATGTGTTTGTTTACTGGCTCAGTGGCAGACGGTGTTGTCAAATATGGTTGTATCGTTGTGTTGTTCCTGCTGTCTCAGCAATTATTTTTATCGCGTCTGCTGCTAGTTTTGCATTACAGCCTATGTCAAGAAAAAGAAATAGATCATTATCTTGATCTTCACTCAGGTGCACCAGACACTCTTAATTGCGCAGAGATATGACTTTTTATGGCATTTTCAGCTTTATTTGACTGTGATGGTAGAGAAAGATATAGGAGAGAGAGAGAGAGAGGGGCTGTGATGAAGCAGAGATGTAGATTTTAACCCAAATTACTGAATTAAGGAAATCCTCTATGAGTCGAAGTACAGAGTGATTCTATAATCTTGCATAATCTGTAAATTTGTGATAACACAGTTTGTCCCTTTTTCATTTTAACTTTCCAACCTGTCTAGAATAGTTTGTGTTTTTTCATTACAATGTGTAATTTACTACCGTCATAATGCAGAATCTCTGCTCCTGCCACTGGAATCCCTAAAGTTCAACCTAGCTGGTCAGATGAGAAAAGCAGCTGACTAGAGAAGGTCTGTGGCCGCAAGACAAAATACTCATATGATGTCACTTTTACCATGTAATAAACAAAAGACTACTGTAAAGTGGTCTTGCTTTCAACAGTGCAACATCAAAGCCGACTATATAGTTAGAATCGGTGTATATTCATTGAAATCAGACAACAATAAAAGACCAAAATCACTCGTGCAAATTGAGATCATTTTCAAGCCCAAATTAAATCAGTTGCCTCTTTACATTTCTTTACCCCTCGGTACTCACTGGACAAAAATCTGTTACTGTTAAAGCTGTTATGCCTGTCAGTTTGAGGTATGTTCTTATATTGCTTCTGCAGATGTTTAGATTTGTGGCTCTGTTTTGGATTTTACTGAGACAGACGTTGCTACAAACAGCACCCTTTTGGTGTCAGCAGTCTTAAAAACATTTATTACTGGTCTGTCAGAAGTGACAAATAACAGCAGAGCGTTCACTGTCTTTTACTGTCTGTTTATGTGGAACAATAGGTTTGTCTCTCTGTCTTTGTCTCGCTTTTATGTCTGTGAACCTTAAGAAGAAACCCGAACATATGAGCTCATTTATTCTCCTTCTCAGACTTGCATTATAATTATTGAATTTGAGCAGATTTCAACTACACATTTTGACTGGTTAATTGGGTTTGATGTGGTGGCGCATCTTGCTGCGTTGCTGTTTCTGTCCTGCAGAGGGCGGCATTACTCCATTCCAGGCTCTACTGAAGATCACCCACACCTTTCACTTTGATTTTCACCTATCCTTCACTTCACTTCATTTAGTAATCACCTTTTTAACCCTCGTTCAAGTTAATTTAGCAGAGAATTCACACTTTAGCAGTTGATAATAAATTGCTATACATTTCCTCTTAATTCCACACATCAAATGGATGATGTACAGCCTCGAGCACTCCTGAGAGTAGAAATCAATGGAGATGAATTGCTTGCATGGTTAGTTTATCTTTCACTGAACTGCCATGGTCATAAGAGGTGCTGTAATCTGACTGAGGCAGATTTCCTCTGATATTCTCCTAAAATGTCTGTTGGTATAATGTCAACATGTTTTTGATGATACAGCATACCTGATGTATAAAATACACCGGTTTTACTTTACTTTTAACAATACATTCTTCATATACTTCCACTATAGCATAACTAAAACCATATCTGTATATCTTCAATAGGCATATAAAAGAACATAACTCCTATTAAATGTGTGTACTTTTCTATTAAGGGTTTAGACTTTACAGCACAATTAATCACCCCCAACTTAGTCTGTTTGTGAAATTACCAACACAACAAGGACATACTCCCAGGACAGTGTTGGGAAAGATTGTTTTAGAGCAATGATTAAAACTATTTAGTATTCTGGTCATATCCTCCTGATACCCAGGAAAGGAAAAGTTTTAGCTTTTCTACAGTAAATAATTGTCTTGATTGGAAACAGCATGACGCCACAGTTTTTTCAGATAGATGTTTTATGGAATGTTCTTGGACCGCAACAATTGCTGGGTCTCAGAAAGATATAGTCCATCAATAAGATATGGGTATGGTGTGGTGGTTGTATTACAAGCATATCTTAGATTTCTGAGCATATGTAGCCAATTTATAATGCTTATGAACTATGTTAACCCTGAACGGCCTAAACAGCCACTGGTCACAAAAAAAACCCTCTACTGATTTAAAATGTTTCGAATCCTATCAATACATGCAAGTAATTCAGTTAAAATACAGCTTTTTAACTGTATCAGATATAACTCATTTGGACATTCGTGGAAATGCTATCACTCTCTGTAACATTAAAACCCATGCATTTTGACAAACAACAGTGGTCATAAACTCTTACTTTTTTCCATTCATTTACTGATATATTTAGCTGAAAAAGTCACTTTTGCTCCATTTATTTGTATTTTGATACACAGCTAGTCAGTTGCTAAATTCCGTATAGGAATGCACCTGATTTTCACTCAATAACACAAAATACAAAGGAAAATATTGTCAAAACAAAACAAAACAAAAAAACTACATATATATATATATATATATACATATATATATGTAGTTTTTTTGTTTTGTCCATCACCACACACACACACACACACACACACACACACACACACACACACACATATATATATATATATATATGTATATGTGGTGATAAATGACTCAGGAAAGGTCTTAGTATTAAAATACTTTGTTAAGAAAAAAATATGTGTTAAGTTGTTGCCATTTCTATTAAAGTTGTGTTTTGTGCTACAGCTGTTTCATGCTTATGAATTATATGTTTTGTCCTTCATCGCCTCCACATGAAATTAGTCACTTTTATTACATGTACTATTCAGACTGGAACAACAATGTTGACATTCTATGATATATCACTGATTAGCTGACAGGAAAAATATGGTCTTATCGCCTACACTAGTGTGACTAGAAAGAATACATACTTCAGCCTTTTTTACTTTACAACCAACACTACAAGGAAGGATATTTGAGACAGACCTCTAAACTGGATGCTGTACCAACACTGCTTGGACTCATATTTGTGTGTAGAGGCAGACAAATGACAAATCCTCCAGCGCACTCATACTTTGTTGATGGATTGTAATGCGCCACCATGTTCCTTCACCCTTTTCTTCATCATGGGATTTCCACTGGAGTCATATCACCAGATGCTTATTGTACATTATGTCATTTCATTTGATCATTACTCAAGGTTTGATCATGGATACAGAGTCAAACAGGCTCCAAGATGTGCGTCATCACAACATCATTTTGTTTGTAATAAATTAGAAGTTGGGTCACTCAGACATTACAGACTGAAACTGATACACCTAATAACAAGGTAGACTGTCGGTGAGATTTACAACATCATTACTCTGTCTCTGTGTCTGACTTATGACTGTGGATGTCAGTGCAGGTTTTTCATGCTCTATAGCTGAAACTGACCTCCTGGGGGTATTTCTCTATGATACGTCTGGTTTCACAGCGAGTCATTCGCTGCTGTCATCAAGTCAAACAGATGTGACCCAGTGCCTGCCTTGAAACATTTATGTAATTGAAGTCCTGTGATATTTAAGTCTGTTGGGTTACTTTAGATGTCAAAACTCTTTTATTTCCACATACAGTAATAAAATTATTTCTGTTTAACCTTTATTTTAACTTTTTTTTTTACAGTACTTATGCATTATATAGATGCCGTCTTCCCTGTTACACTTTATAATTTGATTTTTATTTGAACTTTGTAAGATCCCATTTTAACAGTGAGGGAATATGTATAATAGTAGTAGTGTAAAAACGTCTAATATGGGAAGTTGCATATCATAATAAGTGTCATTTTTGTTAATAAGCTGGAGGGTGATATCTAGTCAGCTCACAATCACACAGACACATCTTGATCAGCTACATTTAACTTGTGTTGTGAGATAGTCCTGCCACGGTGTAGTTTTTTATATACTTGTGTGCACATGGGTTTCCGACTGTTTGTTTATGTCTGTTTATGCTTGGGTGTGTATTTGTGCATGTAAGTGTAGGTTTCTAACTGTGTATGTATGTTTCAGTCCATGGGAGTCGTTGTGTGGGTGGGGTTCAGTTTTCAGATTGGACCTAGATGACAGTCGGGGTTCTTTGTTGTGGTTTGGGGCCCGGCTGGCCTGGGGCCCTCTTCTGTTTCCCTGCCCTGCGTTGCCGCCTCAATAAGTGTCAGATTAAAGAGCTTTTAACCTTTAGTGGACACACTGAGGCGGTTCTGAAGATAAAAGGTGGCGTTGCTATCTGTTGGTTTGAGATAATGATTAGAGGATGAAAATTACATTTGTATGATAATCATCAGAACATTTGATTCCTTTAGGCTTTCCAGAGTATCAGATGGATCTCCATAGGGTTCTTTTCTTTTGTAGACTGCCTGTCGGAACAATGACCGTATAAACAGATGCATGAGGAGAATGGTGATGTTTGAGGCTGCATGCTTATTATTACAATTTGGATCTAAGGCTTCTGACTGTAAGAACCATTATAAAGTATCTATCTATCTGTCTGTCTGTCTGTCTGTCTGTCTGTCTGTCTGTCTGTCTGTCTCTCTCTCTCTCTCTCTCTCTCTCTCTCTCTCTCTCTCTCTCTCTCTCTCTCTCTCTCTCTCTCTCTCTCTCTCTGTGTGTGTGTGTGTGTGTGTGTGTGTGTAAAGTTTGAAGTAAATTGAAACAAAATTGATGTTTTTTTGGATATTTTTGCCTATTATAAGGGAAAAAAAACAACAACGTTGACCTACTTTTACCAAAATGTAACATCTATTCTGGGTCATTGGCAATCTCTAAACCCAGTTTGGTATGAATTCAACTGATAATTTCACTGCTATAAACATGTGAAATGTTGTAAATGGGGGGGAAAAAAATATTTAAAAATTAAATTAAAAAAAAAATGTAGCTTTGATCTACTGTTCCCAAAATGAAATTAGGTCTACAGACCTTCGGGGGATGGGGTAAAAATATACAAATATCACACAAAATATTAAAGAAAAATGTAGGCACGTACATAAACTATGAACTCAAACATGAAATACACATATGCTACTAAAATATTTCTAGAACTACTGAAATGTACGAAAAACAACTCTATACTACAGATGAGAAATATGTATAAATGAGGTTATATATAGGCAATATAGGATATGTACAAGATGGATTAAATAAAAACAAGGTGCATGTGTTGTGATAATTGCATTGAGGTAGGGTGAGTATTGTTGACAATTGAAAGTGAAATGCTTTGTTACCTCATATAAATAGAATAGAATAGAATAGAATAGAACAGAATACAATAAAACAGAATAGCATAGAATATAATAGAGTAGAACAGAACAGAATACAATAAAACAGAATAGAATCAAGCAAAATAGAACAGAATAATAGAACAGAACAGAATAGAATAAAATCAAATAGAATAGAATTGAACAGAATAGAATAATAGAATAGAATAGAACAGAATAGAATAATAGAATAATGGTATAGAATAGAATAATAGAATAGAATAGAATAGAATAGAACAGATCTTTACAAACAACAACAACGAAAATCAGTTTAGCAGCTCTGCTCTATTCAGCAGCAAAAACAGTGCAAAAAGAACTGAATAAAATACAAAAACATCTCACAAAATACTCAAAAAAATGTAGGCATGTGCAAAAACTTTTCGGCTAAAATATTAAATACACATATGCAACTAAAATATTTCTAATACTACTGAAATACACAAAGCCAACTCTACACAACAGATGAGAAATATGTATAAATAGAGGTAAATTAAAAAAAATCAAGGTGCATGTGTTATGATCATTGCACTGAGGTAGGGTGAGTATTATGGGAATACTACTGTCATGAACACTGACAGAATTGGGCACAAAGAGATCAATGGTGCAATAATGTTGGGACAGTTGAAAGTGAAATGCTTTGTTACCTCGTATAAAGTGTTGTAGGTTGTCATCGTCACAGTGTTGGTGTGGAGCATCAGCCTCTCTCCGAGGAGCGTAAAGAGGCTGTGTGTGTGCATGATCTCCACCTTCCTCCTGTGGGTAAACACACACAAACACACACAGACAGACATGATAGTAAAGTGGCTTGTTTGGAGCTCCCTAAGCCACTGAAAGGATCAGTG
This sequence comes from Maxillicosta whitleyi, assembly GCA_029822895.1. NCBI lineage: Eukaryota > Metazoa > Chordata > Actinopteri > Perciformes > Neosebastidae > Maxillicosta > Maxillicosta whitleyi. The sequence goes on from JAPSES010000144.1 coordinate 13,616,055, forward strand.
AGTGCCATCAGCTTGTTTCCGTATTCACACCCAGAGGGAGCCGGGCTCTGGAGACAAGTGTCAGAAACTGCTGCTGTCATAAACTGGGGAAATTTTGTTGGAGGTGTGTAGGATAACGAAGTTAGCCTGTCACTAGATATGGCTCCTGGATACAACAGAGGCATACCACAGGTGAATGGGTTCAACAGTGACAAACTACTTCTGCAAACAGCACAAGGGCTCCTGTCACCAAGTCAAAGCTGATCCACTCTGCTGCTAGCGCCTCCAGATGAGATGGGACTCCCCTATTAAGCCGACGTTTCTTTATATTTTACCAAGTCTGGCAAATTGGACACTTAGGACACTTAGGAGAAAACGTAGTCTCTCTCTCAAAGGTATAAAATATGGAAATCCAAGTGAAAAGGGCAGAATGATGATGCACAGCCAGCTGCGGTGGAATGCAGGTCTGCTGAACCGAACAGGTCTTGTCATAACTGCTTTACAAAATAGTCAGTGTCTATTCTCCAGATGTAGTTTAGAGTCACCTGTGAGAACACGCTAACATTATTGGTAAATATAATAAAATAAAACTGGAATAAATACGACACTGGAATTGTGTCACCTTGTCAGACAGATAATAAAACACAATTGCTAGAGAGAAAAACAGTACAAAAAATATCATAATATGTAGTATAACATAATATAACCTATAATTTTACAAGAAACCTGTAGATCTAATAGACTGGTTCTATTTCTAACTATTACTGAATACTACTATTGACTACTACTACTATTATATACTAATACTATTATTGACTATATGTTGATTTAACCATAACAATACATTGAAAACACCTGTAGTTTGAGGTTTAATTTATAAACCCAACCTTATATTAAATCATGATTAAATTTATGTTAAATTACCATGAAATTAGATAGTTTAACCCTTTTACACCCATGGGGATCACCGGTGACACCGTGGCACATGTGCATTTCAAATTACCGTAACTCCTCGCTACTTTGTACAATTGTAATCATACAAACTGCCCCTGAAATATGGACAGGAATTATTTCAGAAACTACCACTCCTAAAATAAAAAAAATAAAAAAAAAAACGCTGGGTAAGGAGCCAAATATTACAGCCTGTAACATGGAACTCAGAAAGCTCCAGAAACTTAAAATGGTCTGAGTTGTTGTGAAATAGTTTGAATTTGATTTTTGCAATCTCAGAAATGTTCAATCTGCACTGTTGAAGAATTTATAAAAGGAAATGTGAGGAAAATTCAATTCTGTTTTTGTCATTTTCCTCTTATAACACAAAGTTTTAGGTATTTAATTAAGTAAGAATGTGAAATACTTGACAGATTTTGAAAGTTCTACTTCTGCTGGCTAAAGGGTGTCAATAATTTACACATAGGACACTTTTTTGGACACAATTATTGACAAAAATATATCTATTATGGTACTAAAAGGGTTAAGAAGTAATCTTCATCTCTCTTTAAACTGTAATTTAGTTTGTCTCTAGTTCAATTCTGTTGGCCCCAGTCTTTAAACTCTACTTTAAAACATTATTCAGTATTAACTTTAAAGGTCCATTGCATTATCTTTAGTGATATCTAATGGTCACTAATGTCACCAAAGCTAACACTGAACAAATTGCAGCCTGTCCTGCTCTGCCTTTAAATAAGCCTTGTGGTTTCCACTAAAAGCTAAAATCCCTCCGGTGTTTGTTTTGTCTTTTCTGGGCTTTTTAGTTGAAGAGATACTAACTGTGGTCAACATGCAAATATAGTAGGTGACAGCCATGACACATAACATAAGACACATGAAAAAGTAGAAAAATGGCATGAGATAATAAACGATTTATTCTGAGGTGATGAAAATCTTCTTTTTCAAGTACTACACTGTAAAAAAAAAACATATAGTTGTAAAATTGAAAGATAAAAAAAAAAGTGTTAAAATACAATGCAAAGTTGTTAATTTGAAAAGATTTTTGTGTTAACGATTGAATCAAATATAAAGTATATCAACAAATCCAGATTTGGATGTAGAAATTATGCCTTCATATTGTTTAGAGAAAATAAAACTACAAATTGCAAAAAATACAGTGCTGTTTATTCTCATAGTATTTTTTATTTTTATTTAAAAGTAATAAAAAAAATAGATTCAACATTTTAAACATGTAAATATCACTGAAATCCAATGTTAAATCTACAAGTTATTCTGTTAAAATATTTGCCTTTTTTTTTTATAGTGTTGTTATTTTTCTGTAAAAACATCTGGGTTTGTTTTACAGTGTGGTTTTTATACTAATGAAAGCACAATTATACTGTACATACAGCTGCTGATCTGATTACTATGTGATGCTGTTTTAATGCATAATCATCATCTGTGATCTGAATTCTAATCTCCTAACTTGGATGGACTTTAGTCGCTGTTATCTGACTAGTAACTCCTCATGATTAGATCATTTTGGATCATAATGCTCAATAACGCTTTTCTCAAACAAGGAGAAGTCATAGTTTTTCTGCAGAGCCGTAGTGTTTCAACTAGGTAACAAACAATGTAACGTTATGTCAAAAAATACAGCTGGAGGTTAACAGGTTTCTCCCTTCTTTTATAATTACCAGGTCTAAAAACCATAAAACATTCATTTTTATTTACTTCATTACTTTAATTTTGGCATGCAAACACCGTCACTGAGAAACCTCTATGTCATTATGGTTTACTCTAATAAACTGGGATAATTAGGACTTAATTCTGCACTAAAACACTCATTAATTTGACATGTTTTACAGACTGAAGGGCAAAAATCCCAGATGAACGTAGAGCCAATGCAGAAATCTATTCAAGAGCAAAAAAATATACTGACCGCTGCTAAATGTTCACTTCAGAATCTGGATCCAATTTAATATTAATCTGACTCGTCTAAAAACTGTATTTCCATGTGTTGACAATATTGAACATAGACCTTTGAGAACAACAATTTCCTTTCACTTTCTGAACCTGCTGTATCATCACTAGGGTCACGGGGGTCGCTGGAACCTATCCCAGCTACTTATGGGCAAAGGCGGGGTTCAACCTGAACATGTGACCAGTTCATCACATGACTGAACATATATAGACAAACAATCACTGTCACATTCACATCTGTGGGTGATTTAGATTTGGATGGTGGGAGAACATGCAAACTCCATGCAGACTGGTGTTGGAATCGAACCCAGGACCTTCTCCCAATGAGGCACCAGCAGGGGTGGAGGAAGTACTGAAGTGTAGTACTTAAGTAAGAGTACCAATACTATACTACAAAAATATTTACTCAAGTAAAAGTAGAAGTACTACATCAATAATCTTACATAACCCTTTAACATTCTGTTCGACCATATGATAGATCACATTTTAACTCACTATATCTGACTGAAAAACATGTTTTACTTAATTCCACCTGTTTCAGCTCCATTATCACTCGTTGTGGTACGTTATACTAAAAAGGTCCACTAGATGTCACTGTGTTTTGAAATAGCATGCAGAGGAAGTTAGTCTCCTCACAGGAGGCCTCTGTTTGACATAATTTTCAAAGGTAAGCTCATGTTTTCTGACATATAACTTAGGAGTTACTGAACACAACTGTGTAATGTATGTGTATGTCTATGTATGTAATGATAAAAAGAACGATTAAAAAGGGTCAAATAATTTTTGTAAAACATGCTCAACCGAACGGTTCATTTGGCACTTTATGGTAAAGGTAGAGAAGCTAAACAAATGTAAATAAAATGGAC
>JAPSES010000144.1:13666159-13686064 GCA_029822895.1 Maxillicosta whitleyi
GACTTTTTCATTAACAGAGGAGTTTGTAAAAGCAAAAGTAAAAGTAACCCTAACCTTCTGAACATAGGGACGGACCCGTCTGACCAATCAGTATCTGCAGTGTCGTGACGTCATGTTTTGGTGTCTGTTCCAGCATTTTAGAACCTCGGCTGAGGCGGTACTAAAATACTAGTATCGGGTCCCAGATTCCAGGTCCTTTTTCATAATGGAAAATCGAAAGAGCCGTGTAGAGTCGAGCAGAGTAGAGCCGGTACCATGGAGTGGAAAAGCACCATATAACAAAATAAAAAAAATGTGACTGCTTACTGCTGCACTGCGACCAGAAAAGTTGAAGAAGGCATCTGGACCATGTCTCTGGGGCATCTGATTCAGCACAGACAACATTTTGATGGCGTGCTTCGGCTGCACAGGTGGCAAAGATAAAAAAAAAAGAGTAATAACAAGAGAGTCTTTCAGAAAGTCAATACCTTGTCAATTGCCTCTCGCTCATTCTGCAGATGAGTGTAATGTAGAACAAGCATCGAACAGATCAGTGTAATGGTTCTTCTCTAGGGTGGGGGACTCAATTGTGACAGTCATATAACACAGTTCTATCCAAACCCACTACATCTGATACCTGCAGTCACTTACCCAGAGGCCTCCTTCCCCCTGGAGCATACTGAAGAGGAACTTCAGCTCCTTCACTGTGATGCTGTAGCTCGCCAGCACTCCTAACATGTCCACCAGCAAATCTGTGAAGGAAAGAAAGCACGCACACAGCAACGGCGCGAGCACACATAAGAAAAGAAATGGTAAATCTCACATACAGTTGCATTTTAAACACATCAGCTCATTCCCACTGAACACTAGTGGCCGTCATGAGGAGAAGTGTTCTCATGCATCACTTGGAGAGATAATAATAAAAAAAAAAACAGTTTCACTTTAGTTTAGCTTTATTTTCACTGAGATCATTGTCTGTGAAATCCCATTATATTTATCACAAAAACACTTCCATTGCAATTACATGGAAACTGACTTGTAAATCAAAGTGATGTCTAAATGGAAAAGTGTTTAACTTAGAGGCAAGTAGCGCTGCAGGGAAAATGCATTTAGATTTCATCACTGGAAACATAATTTAGTAGTTACACAAGGTATGGATGTGATTTGCGCAGTGCAAAAAATAATACGGTGACATCGATTTCCATAGACAAGAGAAAAACTGACCTGAATACTGATTTGAGGAGTTCATAACTGAGAGCTCTCTTTATATTAAAAACAGTTTCAATATCGTGGTCCCTGCTAAAATGTAAACAACCTCCCTCTTGTATAAATGTTAGATCCACAGAGGAATGAATATTTACATATACATGACTTTGATAAAAATTCAGCTATATGGAAATCACCAGAGTGGGTTATGTACATAGAGGTGGTGCTGGAGAAAGTTTAATAGCACAAAACAGCAGTGGACCATTGTATGACTTTGCGCTAAATGACTAAAATCATAGCATGAAAAACATGTCTGACAGTATCGTCATGTACATCTCTACTGATAAACTCGCCTCATAGTAAACTCATGGACACCACTACTGATGAATTCAGGGTCAGTTAAACTCACAGAAGGTGTTGTTGCTAAAGGGGAAGGGAACTTGCACTCCAATAGATACACGTCCGAAACAACAGTCATGGCACTTTACGTCTTTCATTCCAGTAGCATGATGTGAACTGACGTTGGCAAGTCAAGTCAATTGTTGAAGTCCAATGCAAATAGGTACTCAAATTATTTTATCACTGTAAGTATTAGATTATTAAATAAGATGGTAGGGATAGAGTACACCAATGAGAACTTGATTTGTTAAATGCTGGCTATCACTGTCAGGGCAAGGTGTGATGTTTGACTGGATGTGTGTATATTGGATGTATGTGTATTGTCTTGTGTTCTCTTATTTATTTTTAATTTATTGTTGTCTGATGGAGACTGGGCTGTAAACTAAATTGCCCATTGATGGGACAAATAAAGTAATCTTGAACTTGAATTTGACAACTTCACATTGTGAAGTCCAACTAATTGATTGGGATGGAGACACTCAAGAAGATATTGTCAATTGGATCTGATATTCAGGGCTTTGACTTGAGTTCCTGTGGGAGCTCTTGTCCATAGAGACCAGTGCTGGCTATTGTATTTCATATGTGTCCAGAATAAATTCTTGAACTGAGACCAAGTGCTTCCTGAACTCGTCTTTGGAGCTGTCAATCAACAAACAAACACTAAAAACCCTAACAATTCTAATAATATTTTACAAAATGTATGTGTTTGGCTGAGAGGAGAGTGAAATGCAGGCTTTCAAAGAGTTCTATGATTTAAATCTAGATTATTTTTTTAAATTTATATTAAGTTGTAAATTAATCACAAAGAACAGATTTGTTTTTGACCAGTGTTTCTCTTCCACTGCTTCCAGAATGCTGATTTTACAAGTAGCAGTAAGAGCCCTGCTGCCTCCCTACACAAAATTGTTACAGTGTATTTTTGATTACAACACAGACAATACAGCAAGGGAATGAAATTGTTTTCTATTTTTGAAAGAACATTTCCACTAAACTTGTTTTTAGACCTCTAGTGCATGACTGTTGGAATGACTTTCTGCGAATGGAAATAGAGTTTTCCCATCTAAATCGCCTTTGTGTGCATACGTGTGTCTTAAAGTTGTATTTTACTGGAGTGTATGGCATAGAAACTGTGCTATTGTTTGAAAATTTCAAAAGCAGATGTATTAAAAGATATGGAGATAAAGTTCTGTTCCCTGATGGAAAGCTTGTACGGCACAGTCCATGCATACTTGATGGGTATGTCCCATTCCTAACACTCCTATTGAGAGGGAAAAACAAGGCCAGCCAAAACCAATATATACCTGCAATCATGTCATCCACTGAGCTCATTTTGAGCAGCAGCTGCTGGATGAGGCCCACTTCAGTGCTCGTCTGAAGGTTGTGAACACTTTTGCGAAGGATGGCTGTGAACATGCTCCAGATTTCAGCCTGACAGGTGACGTTGCAGTGCTCCAGCAGCTCCGCCATGCAGCTGATGCTCTCCACATCCTGGATAATGAAGTTTGTTTCCAGATCAAATTCACCACCCACCAACTGCGGGAGGGAAAAAAACATGGAAATGAAGTTGGATTCTCTACTTTTTAAATTTTTGTATTTTATTTATTTCTATAATCAATACCACACTCAAGTAAGAAAGGACTTTTTGCGTTAATGTAGTTCTGTTTTTCGATGAGTTGTTGAGTGAGGCGATAATAACCAAAGGGGACCCTATTTTCTAGGTCACTACTCTGACAGGAAAGGTCTGACCAGCATGAGAAGAAGTCTGCGGAGATCTCCCTTGTTCTAATAGGTTCTTATCAGTATTTAAGTGCCCATGAAAATAAAATAGCTTGGCATTTAATGTAAAGCAGATTGCAAGGGGTCCCTTTAGCCCTACTGTCCCTTTTCGGTCACAAATGGTAATCACTATTAAGAAAGTAAAAAACAATCAATAATGCAGCTCTTCAAGCCCAACAACCATGAAATTAGCCTCTAAAGAAGTGTGTGTGGTATATATGGAGAACACTGACAACAACTAGTGGTGGGCATCAAAGCAAGCAGGTGGAAAATGAGCCTAGATACCCACTGCACATTACTGTGATTGACAGGTAATAGCTAGGTGAGATCAAAAGTAGTCTGAAGTAGTGGAAAGAGTCTTGCCCATGGAGGTATATAGTAAACCTCACCTCAATCATCATCAGATCTTGGCGCAATTACATTACGGTGATGCATGTCACTGGTGGAGAGATAATCTTACCTCAGAGTGCAGCTGTTGAGAAGCTAAAAATAAAGCATTGCCCCATGAATGTTTGCTGAGGTCTTATGGGCTAGGTATCCCCACTGATTTCCCAAGGTCCCCATTCGATTCAGTTTCCAATACAATTTGATTTGATTCAACATCAGTTCAGTCAGTGAGTGATATGTACTTCAGTTATAAATCTAATCCTTCTTGGATATGAGGGAGAAATGATAAATAATGCTCCAAAGCAGTTACAATAGAAGGGTTATGTGGGGTGTTGATATTCTAAACCTTTAATAGTAGGAGGAAGACTGGAAAAACCTGAGACCTTTTTTTCCACCGTTGAATGGTTTCCACAGTCAAACCAAAGGGGGAACAGAGGTGAGACTTTTACACAGCGGACCTGTGTTCTGGAATCACATGGGCAGTGATGCAGCACAGCGTACAGGGCGACGTATTCTCTTGCACATCGGAAAAATACCCTGAGCATAGCTTTGCATCACCATTCCATAAATGTTAGCATGGAAAGAGTCCTGTGCCCGAAGTGACAACAGCTGACAGATCTTGGCATTTCCCCAGTTCATCTTTCTGGTCGCGTTGATATGTTTGTTTACTGTACACATCCCACGCTCATTTTTAAATCCCCCCTGCACAGGGGTTGCACACACAATGTATCATGAAAACATCACAACTTGCGGTTGCAGAATGAGACGTGTTCCTTTTATATAACATTCCGGAATCATGATTCCACCTTTATCACAGCTCTGTTATTACCTCCAAAGGCCACACACAGCCACGATAAAGGTGGGACCAAATGATCCCGCCATTTTGTTTAGACAGACATCGTTCTGGAATAAAGGTGAAATATTCCCGTAACAGAAGTACTGTGTAAAAGGGGCTTAAAACTACCAAAAAGAACACGAACATATCAATGCTATGTATACTATCCACAGACTGTAACATTCAGTGAATAAAGTATAAAACCCATCGTTTCCACATATCTGTATTATATCTGTGTTATAATATCATTAACTTTTCTTCTTTAGTGTCAAAGTCAGAGCTGTTTCTTCTGACCATCACTCAAATTAACACTGTCTTATAATCGTCACATGTTGCATTAGCTGATAGTTTACATTATAGCTCTGTTAGCTTAGCGCTGCTCTTAGACAGAACTGTAGGGTGTGTGTTGTCTATAGCTTCGCTTAAGGTAAGGCCTGGTAGTTTTCCTCAAGATGGGAGACTAGCAGAGTGACTCACTACTCCCTCTAGCGGCCACATAAATCACACAGCCCATCATATAAATACATTTACTTCATATTTCTACAATGCAATAGATTGGTGTCTTTGGCAGAACTTCATAGCTATTTATTCTAAACACTTTTAGACTATTTATTGTTTGAAAGTAGAAACATTTCATGTAACCCCCTGATCATGAAATGAACTTTAAAAATCACATTTTATCGCTGATAATTTGAAAAAACTTTTAGGTTCCATTTTAAGTTTCTCTTTTTATGCCTCTCTTGGGATGCTTTTATATTTTATGTAAAGCACTTTGAATTGTCCTGTACTTGAAATGTGCTATACAAATAAACTTGTCTTGCCTTGACCATGACCAAACACTGCCAACAGCCCCTCAGTGCAGAAGTGAATAACATTTACTATTCAAAAGTGAAACTGGCATATAATTAATTGATATTCATTCATTCATCATCTGAACCTGCTTTATTCTCATTAGGGTTGCGGGGGTCACTGGAGCCTATCCCAGCAACTTATGAGCGAAGGCAGGGTACACCCCGGACGAGTCTCCAGTTCATCGCAGGGCTGAACATATAGAGACAAACATTCATTGATACTGTATAATTAAAAAAAACAATATAGTTAAAAATAAATAAATAAGGCAAACTCCATCAAAAGATAGAAATATTCACAAAAATTTCCATGGAGTTAATTTTTTCTTCAGGCTTCTTTTCAGCAAAGGATTTTTCTAATGAAAAAAAAAATACTGCAAGCTCAGACGTTTTGAAAATCACAGCCAATACACAGCTTGAAAACCAAATATCTTCATCAGTGAAAACAAAGAGCAGGAACACCATTCTCTGAGTCACTAACAATAACAAGAATGTACAGTCTGAAATCCCTCTGGGTGATGATAATGAAGTCAGCAGCACAGTAGTAAAAACGTGCAAACAAGTCCTCCAAAGCCCCGCCAAGTCCATCTCTTAAATATAGTCACTGTGAATATTAAGTGGTGTGGAAAATTAAATAAACTATTGAGAGCGGGGGGGGGGATCACATAATGCATGTGTCTGGTCGATCAAGCCATTTAATCAATTTATTATAATCATGATGTGAATCAAAATGGGAACAAAGGGAGAACCATGCCAAATATATCAGAAGTTTTCAAGGTTCCTGCTGTGTTAGGATCACTGAAAATGTCAGATTTTTAAAGATGAATGGGTTCATCTGCTAAACGTGCACAACTTTGATGTGCAGAAGAGAAAAAAGAAAAAGGATCAGTTTAATGTCACAACAAAGTCATCCTGCTCTAGAGGCATGGAGCAGAAAACAGGTACTTTGGCAACTTAATAGTAACCATAGTGTTGGGGTACCCAAAAGTGGAGTTTCCCATAAAGTCTGCATTGATTTTTAGTTATTTTGTTGAAAATAATAAACTAATTAAATCACCTGAATGTAGCATAAGAGCTTTCTTATGGATAAAAGGCTGTCAAATTGGTTGCTGGTTCATGAGTAGGTTATTATTATCAGATGAAAGGTCCTCCTGATGCAGCCACCCTGATGCTTATCACTGAACACGGCAAGCAAATAGCGAGAAAGAGCCATGAGGTCTAGACTAAACCTCATCACTCTGCACTGCCGCTGACATTAATCACACCATGCACAGGCACACCAGTCCTGAGAAGTGGTGTAATTGCAGATTCAGATCCCCAGAATAATTTTCACCCATTATGCTAGAAGAGGTAAATAAAGACATGAAATCACTGATTACACACTTAAAAAAAATGGAGAGCGCAGGTTTTCGGAGCCACATAAAAATGCCACAGGGGAAATCAATGCAGTTTGAATACCACTTAATTTCTGTGATGTAAACCCTATAATCAGCGATGAGCAGTTAAAGACCGAATCTTTTGTAAACAACAGGAAAGTACAGTAGTCTAATATGGTAAAAACATAATTGCTATATAGTGTTTGCAGCGCGCACTGAAATTCATCATGCCCAATGTTTAAAAATAAGCACTGTATGTTCAGCCGAAATAGAGGAAAGTAAGAAGGCGTAAGAATCCACTACATCTCTAATCGACTGCAGCATTACACTGCAAGGAAGGAAAACCTGGGAGAAAAACAACAATCCCTGAAACAGACCATTAATTAGACATTCTTGGTAGAATGGCCGGATAGATTTCACTCAGTAAAAAAAGCATATGGCAGCCTGCCTGGAGTTTACTTAATGACACTAAACCTCAGAGACTAAAAGAAAAGACTCTGCAGTCTGGTGCTAAAAGCCAGAAAAGGAGGCTACAACATGACAGCGTCAATATCACCGCCAGGAGTCAAAGAACAATAAATAAAGCCAAACACAGGGAAGTCACTGTAGGCCACTTGGTGACGACCTCAGGATGAGGTGAGCTGGAGCAAGACAAATATCCTGACGATGCCGCAGGAGTCTCAATGTCTAGTGAAAAAGGTCGTTTTCAGTCCAAATGACAGAACCTATGAGGTAGAGGTATATAGATTAGCCAGTCTGTGATACAGATTTACCGACAATTGATGACAGAAAGCGTTGATCGCTATAGTGAAGCTCCAATTAAGCTTCTGGAATTGTGCGATACTTAAAAATAATTGCTCAAAAATAAAATGGCTCCCACCTACATTTTTTATGGTCATTCATTTATATTCATATTCATTATTGTCTTTAACTAAGGCCCAATTCCAATTCACCCCATGGCCCCTCCCCCTCCATTTTGCAAATTCACGTAAAGGGGTAGGAGTGTCCCAATTCCCGATATTTCAGACTCAGAAATCTCCCATAATTCCATTCAAATCATTGGCAAGGTGGAGGTAAACACATCAAAAACGTGCAGCAGTGTGATGAAAGAAACACATAAATGTCCCTAGTTTCTTTGTAAAGAACTTAATTATCTGATCAAAGCGACTGGGTAGCTCAGTGGTTAACGCCACTGACTTTGGTGCGGAGGATGGCCGGTTTGATACCCAGGTGGACCCTTGGGAAAGATGCTTTACACTAAACTTCCCAATGTAGCCACAAGGGGGCGCAAGCCTCATTGTGCCGGTCCCAAGTTCGGTTGTGTCAGGAAGGGAATCCGACGTAAAATCAAGCCAATCAACATGCGAATGTGTGCCCAGTCAACCCCCGCAAGCAGAAAAAAACAATTTTAATTGTCTGATCAACCGTTTAATGCCATTTTAATGTGTTATAGATCACATTTCTATGGTTTGCGGCTGATGCAACAGAGACAGTTACAGCGGCAGCATAGATGACGTAAAATGTCTCAAAGGGTTGTCTCATTTCATAAGCGAATGTTTCAACCCCTATCCCCTTGCAACTCCATTTCAAGGGGTAGTGCCAAGTGTAAGGGCCAAGGGGGAGGGGGTAAGGGTGAATTGGGATTGGACTTAATCTCACTTCAAAAGTGATTTGAAAAAAACAGAGTAGTTTCATCCATGCAGAATTATTATTATCACTATTTTTTTTTTTCTAACTTGTCTTGTCCAGCATCATAACAGTAGAATGGTCATCTGGCTGTTTTTTGAAGCTGAGCAAATTTGCTTTGCCAAGGGAAACTTCATGAAATGTATGAGTTTGCCCTTGATATTATACTGTGTTATGAGTTTTTTTTTTTTTTTTTTTTTTTGAACCACATGCAGAATTAGTTTTAAGTTAAATTTTATTTTATAACCGACGGCATTGGCAGATTAAGCAGCAATTTGGTTCTTCTTGCCTAAAAACTCATGTTATTATTTGTATCTGCCTTGAAAAATCCACTACCGCTTAACCTCTACTTTGCTGAAAAGCAGTGCATTACATGTTATTGACCAAAGAGCTTTTGAAGAAGAATGCTTTATTTTATGAGTTTGCAACATTGAAAAAAACCCAAACATTTTTTCCCTTACTGAAATAATATATATAAGCTGTTAGTTCACTGATGTAACAGGACAAAACAGAATGCAACACGGTATGTTTGGACAAAATAAATACTACATTCTATAATAATGTCCAGTGTAAAATTGTCAAATCAAAGAAAACAATGTGATACACAAGAGAAATAGACAAATCATGTGACGTTAATTTTTCCTCTTCCTAAAGTCCACCTACGGAATTGAATGTTTCATTTTCTTCCTGAATCCCTGCTGATTTGTCAGGACTTATCTAAAATACTACAACAGCAGGGAACACTCGTGAGGGAACAATCATTTATTTTGCAGCTATGTCTGACTTCTGCTACTGATGGGCTTTGATGATAGAACGCTGGTAGCCTTGGTCTCTTTTCACCCAACAGTAGCTCACTGTGCTGGTGAGACTGAGCTGATAGTGGTATCAGTATTCTGCACAATAAAACTGCAGCCCTGGGAAAGACTAAAATGTCATCAATTCAGATACTAGTGAGTCGGGACATTCAAACAAACAAATGGTTCATTTTACAATATCACAATGTACCATTTATTGCAGAGCAATTGTACAGATTTATAGGTACAGTTCCTGTTTTCTTCTCTATAACGTTTATCAAAGTGCACAGTTTTAGAAGAAAGTGAATCTGGGAATTGATGAACACTTTTCCTATTCCTTTTTTTATGTTTGTTTGTTTTTAACCTTTAAAAACATTCTTACGTCAATTCCAAACAGCCACTATCGACCAAAACATCTACTGACATAAACTGTTTAATATCTGTTGATTCACTAATCATTTCAATACATGTAAATGATTGGTGTAAAATATAGTTTGTCATCTTTTCATGGTCATCAGATATTAACATTTGCATGTTCGGAGGGTCCATAGTTACTGTGGAAGCACTGTCATCTTCTACAACATTGATTCACCAGTAAAATCAATGACAGTGGAAGGAGACAGTTGGTCCCTTTTTCTTCACTTTTCTCTATTTATAATACAATAACTCTCAACTTTAATCTAAGCTTTTACAAACATCACATGATCAGTGAATTAAATATAGGAAAATACCAGATTGTCACTAGAAAAACATAAAATAAAGAGGATAATAAAAATCACAGAAGGTTAAATATAGAGAAAATGTCATTTTAGCTTTGGCATAAAAGTAGCTCTGGGTCTTTTATGGGTTAAACGTTTAATATGTACAATTTGGTCTGTTCATGGTCTATTCACACTCTTGCCTCATTCATGTTCAACTCTTCTTTGCATTGATTTCTATGTACACCTCAAATTGTTTTTTTCATGCATCCAGAGCAAATCTCAACTGTCCTTATTCACTGTCTAAAAAAAGCATACTTCATGTTTTTATTTTGTAGTCTCACTTCCATTCTAGGCTGCAGGTTCAATTTTACTGTTGATCATTGTTAGCATTCTCATCTCATTATCCAGCTGTTTCAATGAAAGGATTCCCCCCCAAAAAACTGGAGGAGCAGAAAATTAGCAGAGGTAGTCTATATATCGACCCAATATATTGATTTTTTTAGTATCGGGCATCAGCCTTATTTTGATCAGTGGGAAAAATGTTATAAGATATTTGATCAGCCACCAATCGATAAATATTGAGCTCAAAATGCACATTTCCAATCTTTAAATCTAGTCTTAGTTTTATCTAACCACTGGATAGCTTAGTAGTTTGCATTGCTGACTTTGGCGCAGAAGGTTGCCAGTTCAAATCCCAGGTGGGCCCTTGGGCAAGGCTCTTCACGCTATACATGCCTATTTGCTTTGGATAAAAGCATCAGCCTAATGTAATGTATTTTAAACAGAAAATGACATGAATCTATCATGAATACAAAAGATAACCTGTCAATCAGTTTGATAAATATCATAAGAGAACTATGTGTGTGTGTACTAATAATTTAAGGTGCATACAAATCGTAATTATCTGAAAGTTTCAATTTTAGCGACTGGGTAGCTCAGTGGTTAACGCCACTGACTTTGGTGCGGAAGATAGCTGGTTTGAGATCCAGGTGATCCCTTGGGAAAGGTTCTTTACGCTATACATCCCAATAGCCCCAAGGGGGCGTGAGTGTCACTGTGCCGGTCTCAAGCCCAGTTGTGTCAGGAAGGGCATTCGATGCAAAAAAAACCTGATTAGCTGTGGCGACCCCGAAAGGGAAAAGCCGAAAGAAATCATCATCATCTGAGAGTTTAAATTTTATTTTATGGTTCATGTGCTTTTAAAAAAAGACTGATTGTAGATTTTGGCTGACCAATTTTTTTTTTTTTTTAATCGGCATCAGAATCAGCCTCAGAAAAACCTATATCAGTGGAAAGTAGTTTAGAAATCTGGACTATATTTTGTACACACCCTGGTAGAAACTGCTAATAATCGCAAAAATCCAAAGGCTTGTCACAGAATTATTCCTACATAGTATTTCTTGGGAATATCTTCTGAGCTGAAAATGATGTTGCGGTACATTGAAATAATTTTCCTGACAGAATACGACCGCAGACACGTAGGGGCTGAACTTGTTATTTTACGATAATGTGGATACAAGTGAAAAGGTAGAGGAGTTTACAGTGAATCAGAGAGATGTCTGTTGGAGGTGGGTTTATTTATAAGAAAATGCTCAAGTGGATATTACTGGAATCACTGTGAACAGCTGCTTGTGGAAAAACCTGCCATTTCTAATCATTCCAAGTTGGACATACAGTTACAACATGTACGTATGTGTCAACACAACAGCTAAGAACAAAATGACACTTCCAGGTAAACCTTGTTATCTGTAATAAAACTGAGTGTACAGATAGATGAACTGCTCAGCTATACAACTACTATTATAGTTATAATTGCAAAAATGTGCATCTGGACATGTACGGTTAAAAATCTTTGACATCTGTTCCCAGTACTGGCATTTTCCGCTTTGGGATTCTACAAAGCAAGACCTTAGAGGAGCAGTTTAGTCTCGGCAGAACTGCAGATTTCTGTAGAGTGTACAAAGGAGTAAGCTCAATGCAGTGTTACCTTTGACAAGACTGTGCAGGGGGTGGGATAACTGAGCTCAATGTGTAGGGAACTCAATGTACAAACCCACCACAGAGCTTCGTGTGACTGTGATCGACAACAGGCCTGCAGTAATTACGAGCACATTTAAAGATCACAGAGGACATGTTTGTTGAATTGCTGGATTTTGAGTTAATAATAAAATAAAATAAGACCGTATGTTCCTGCCAGAGAGCTGTGTTTCTTCAATAAAAAACAACTTGCCGCACCCCCACCTCACTCTAAGTGATCCCAGGCCAAACTATTATCAGTAATAGTCCCTCAGTGGTGGAACAAACTTCCTGAAATGAGAAGACTAGCATCATCTTTCTCAGCCTTCAAGTAACATATAAAGACTCTCCTCTTTAAAGACTATTTACTGCACTGATGACTGAGCTGCCCAGACCTGGGGTAGACCCTGTGGTGTGGGTGTATGTGTCGGGTTACTCTACCTGACCCCGTGCAGGAAAAAAAAAACCCTACTAACCCCAGTCAGCAGTCGCACCTATTGTCACGTATACTTCCTGTACACCTTGTATCTACAAGTGTTATATGCTATGTTTATGTCCTCTATTGAAAGTCACTTTGGATAAAAGCGTTGGCTAAATGTAACGTAATAGTAATATTGCATATTCTGTATTCTGCATATATTCAATGTTGAGGTTAAAGTAGAAAATAGTTGACGACGCATTAGACTAAGGTCACCATGTTTTGGCTTCTGGAAGATGGGAAAGTGTCTTATGTCAGATTGTTATGACTCAAAGCCTCTTTCCAGTTCAGGGAGTTCCTGGAGGTTTATTGTACTCCCCCTCAGACTGCTTGTCGCCTCTGTGGGATTTTTAACTGTGGATCCACAAATTCAACTTTTAGAAAAGACACCGATCGTCTCATGACCTGTTTATTATAGAGAACTAGAATTTTCTCACAATAATAGTCACAGTCTCCTGATGTGATTTTTCTGAGGACACAACATCCTCCCGAGACCCAGTAAGTAAATATTTTTTACATTTTACATTAAATCTTCTTCTTTCGGGTTTCCCTTCAGGGGTCGCCACAGTTAATCGATTGCCATGTAACCCTGTCTTCTACATCCTCTTCTCTCACACTGACTACCTTCATGTCCTCTTTTGGCACTTTTCCACTACATGGTACCGGCTCATCTCGGCTTGACACGTTACTCCTACATGGCGCGTTACTTCCGTGTCGTCTGCTCAGGGAGTCGCCGAAAAACTTGCTCGTTGCGTATTTTTTTATCTGTATTTTTATGTTTGCCACCAAAGACTGAATCTACGTGACCATATATGGTGTAGTTTTGTTCTGTCATCATGTGGATTAATATTTCGCTATTCACTGTCTACTTCTGCGTCTGATTTTTGTAAATCGCGGGTCACAGAGAAAACTGCCTGACCAATCAGTGTCTGCAGTGTCGTGACGTCACGTTTAGGTGTCGGTCCCAACATTTTGGAACCTCGACTGAGGCGGTACTAGAAAACTAGTATCGGGTCCCAGATTCCAGGTCCTTTTTCGTAATGGAAAAGCGAAAGAGTCGTGTAGAGTCGAGTAGAGTAGAGCCGGTACCAAGGAGTGGAAAAGCGCCATTTGACTCCATCCATAAACCTCCTGTTCCAATCTCTACATCCTTCTACCAATATATTTACTCTCTCTCTTCTGGACATATCCCAACCATCTCAGCCTGGCCTCTCTGACTTTAACATTTTACATTAAATTTTATATCAAATAATTGCCTTAATTAGAAATAGCATGACATAACAGTTTTTTTCTTTCAAAGACATTTTTTAATATCCTTTTCAGTACACTTTTTTGTTTGTTTTTACAGTGAAACTCTTTTCAACTACAGAGGATAAAACTGCATTGCTGGGTCTCAGGAGGGTATGACAGAACTTTATGCACTCACACGCCTTATCCTAATAATCCCAGTGTCAACAGCCTCGGTGAAGCACTCGTTTTCAGCTCTCAAACTGATGAAAACCTGCGCTACGAACACAACTGGACAAACAAGGCTGTCTTCTTTGACGTCTCTCTATTGAAGAAGAATCGCTGAATGAACTGAAGCAACAAGACAACTAAATGGACACGGAGTGCAGCCACCATTGCGATTCGTCAGTACAGTAGCATTGGTGGTAACTGGAAGGTAATTTCATTGCTCTGAAATATTTCCAATGACAATAAAAGTCAATCTGAATCTGAATGAGAATGTTATTGAAGGCTTTGTCACAAAAGACTGACACATGGCCTTTATTTACAGCTGATGAATAAGTGCTTTACCCGCCCATCACTTGTAAATATGCTATCGAGACGTGGATTACAATTATGTCATGCACAGTATAATTCACATCTGAAAATGCACATTATTTATATATGAGATCACAGTTTAGATTTGTTACTAAACACACGGTAACAGTAATATTGAGCAAATATGAAGGCTGTAAATCTGTCTGGTAATACTGATGAATTTGTTTGGCTTTTCTATGCAATATCACCTGGATGGATGACATTTTTTAGACAGATGCACCCACAAAAAACTCAGGATTTGTTTAAGTCATGTACAGAGTGTAATATCTATATCTTAAACACAAATCCCAGAGTTTCACTTTTTTTCCACTAAAGTTTTGCTTGCCGCGTTACACATGATCTAAAGCAGGGGTGTCAAACTTATTTTAGTTCAGGGGCCACATTCAGCTATATTTGATGTACGGAGGGTCGAAACAGTAAAAATAATAACAGAATAATATAGAAATAATGTCAACTCTAAAATTCTCTTTATATTTTACGGTGAAAAATGTAAAATGACCTAATGAAAATCTACAAATTATTCTTTCAAACAATGTGAATAATATCAATACTATAATCACTATTATGCTTTAGGCCTAGTTTATCATTTTCACACGTACATTATAACTTACAGATGACATCGGATGATCGACAGATACACAAAATATTTAGTAACAGGAGGAATATTATTAAAATTGCACTAGATATTTCAAGTAATTCAGACAAAAATATACTGTGTTTTAATCTAAATACATGAAAGTGTTTACAAAGACAAAAATTTGGATTTGTGAGTATTTATAGGTTATTATGACACTGAATTGGTCTCAATGTGGAACCTGACCTAAAATTATTGTTAATAAATTTTTGCATTTCACAAAGTCATTCCAGGGGCCAGATCGGGCCCTTTGGTGGGCCGGATTTGGCCCCCGACACCTGTAATCTAAAACATAGCAAAGGATTCTGCAGGTTAAGTCCTAAGGTTAATGAATGAATGAATAGCTTTATTGTAATTTCACATATTTCAGAGCAACAAAATGACATTCCAACTAATGAAATGAACACAAATGAGATGAAAGGAAAGCATAAGGGATTCAGGAGAGGGAAAAAAAAGACAAATTTCATTCTCTAATCTAAGTCTACAGGATGGAATTTATGAAAAAAAAAAAAAAAACACACCTCTGCATGAAGCAAAAAGACAACACTTACACACAGGATCATTGCACACGTGGGCAGTGGGGGTGGGTAAAGGGATTAGACACACCCATTTCCAGAGGTGGTGCGCCGCAGCCAATCGGACACAGCTAAGGTTCCCAAATTTTACTCATTGTGGACAACGACACACATTAGGAAGCTACTGAGACTTCATTGTTCCAGATGTTTGAGTACAGTTGTGTTTCAACCATAAGAGAGAAAACAAAGAGCAGCATCAGGAAGGTACGGGGTTCAGTGGCCTGGTGGTTTCCACTGCGTTTAAAACATATCACATGACACAACATTGCAAAAATATTTTTTTTCATTGGTCATAGGACATGTCCATCTTTTTTTATAACACAATATCACATGAACAGTTTATACAAATGTTTAACTAGAAGTAAAATGACCAGATTTTTAGGGGCTAGGAGCTTTTATTTAAAAAATAAATAAATAAATAAATAAATCTGCCATTTTTACAATGAAATTTATGGTCACTGTGAACTGTGCAAAAATCACACGTTTTGGACTTTATTATTGTAGGTCTCTAACTGTTGCACTAGTGCAATTATTTATATGAAGAGCCTGTACCAAAACACTGTGTAATATGCAATAAATTATCCTCCCTGTTGCAAGCCGTAGAATGTGCAGAAATCTAAATATTTATTGATAATGGGCTAAATGTCAGAAGTCGAGGTCGCTATGACTTTAATCTCTGAATAAAAACAAAAAGGATTTTCCTCTACTTTGGCACAGACTTGGTTTCACAACTACTGAGTAAGAGATTTTGATGACTGAAGATTAAAGTAAACAGATTTTGACTACGATTTCAGAAACAAAAAGGAACACAGATACGTTTGTCAGATACATTCCCACAATACTGTCATTTACAAGCAGCTTACAACCAGTAACAGACTCTTCAGTGCAGTAGCGTTTAGTTTATTTAATCAGCAATATTCACATGATTTTTCTTCACAAAAGTCCATTAAGTTGATTCTTGGGTCCAAGTGAATGTTTGTGTGTAATGTTTTTTTAATAATCCATCAAGTCATTTTTAAGATACCACAGAAAAATGGATGGAAACCCTTTTTTTTTAGAGTTTCATGGAGGATTCAGGTTTTTTTTTTTCATTTTACTCTTTATTTCATTCATTTGTAAAATAAAAAAAAAAAAAAACAATTTAATAGAAATACAAAATTCTCTGTACTAGAATAAAAGGGAGCAGAAAGAAGACTAATCTTATTTTATCTGCCCCTTTATCCCCAGAAATCAATTTACAAAGAAATTCTTAAAAAATAATTCATGTCAGAGATGAATAATTGGAGAAGAAGCTCATTTCAATCCAGTATTTCAAACCAAAAATGACAAGAATCTATAACAAATACAAAAGACAACTTGTCAATCAACTTCATGCATTCATGCTGCTGTGGCTCAAGAGGCAGAGCGGGTCATCCAATAACCAAAGGGTTGGCGGTTCACTGTGTCCTTGGGCAAGACACTCCGCCGACCTTGTCCCCAGTGTCACCCGCATAAACAGTCATACGCATTCATAATAAATAGTTGGAGGGCCTGTTTGGTAGGAAGTGGCACAAATAAAATGCTACAAATAAAGTTTACCACCACTGAGAGTGAATGAATAACGGATGGGTTCATTATAGAAATCTAATCCATCATAATTATTATTACAGGTAGTCCTCAGGTTATGAACGAGTTCCGTTCCTTCGCTGTTGACGAAACCCGAATTTCTGTGCAAGTCGGAATTAACCCTTTAGTAGCCCTAAATACCCACTAAATCTCTAAATAACTACCAAATACATGTATTATACTTCATATTAATAAAATAATGTTAAAAATAAGATACTGTACTTAATGCACAGTATACAGTATGTAATAGTGGACGAGACTCTGGCGTCGTAAAGTCGAAATAACATAAGTTGGGTACATCGTAACCTGAGGACTACCTGTATTCACATCTTTGCACAGCCACTGATCTGCCCTCACAAGCTATTTCTACATATACAGAAACATATTTTTTGTCGTCTTTTTTTCTTTTTTTTACCATAATACAACATCAAAGGTTCGTGGAAGTTCAGTTTAGTGTAAAAGCAATGAGCTGAAGAGGCACACAAGCAAAATGATGCACACAAACATCTAAAAATAATTTATGCGGAAGTGCAGCGTAATGGAGAGAAGAAAATTCAGCAGCCAACAATTTGCACCGTATGATGCAAGTACCTATGTGCTGGTTCAAATCAGGCTTTTGCAGACAGAAGTAAAGATAACCCATTTCCCTGTTCCCAGGAGATGAGCCTGCGGAAACAGAAAACCTGCCTCCTGCAGCTATGGCTAATCACACTGTTTCAATTAAGAATATCGGCTGTGGATTATTAAGAGGCTGTGAAGCTCAGTGGAGCTGTGGTGGATGATTTTTAAAACCAGAAGAACAGCACTTACAGTGTTAGGTAGGAGAGCAGCACCACTTTAATTATGCTCTAACTACTTACTATCGTCACAACTGGCACTGGCATACCTGTCAGAGTGGATACACCAGAGCAATGAGTGGCAGCTACCTCGGTGCACTGTAATAGCTCTGAGAGGGAGCCTTCTACTCGCAAACAGAGGTGCAACTCCATTAGCACGAATGGCCTTTATTCACCCTGTATATAAAACTGAGGTTCGCTTCTATTCTCATAATGTTCTATAAAGAAAGGTAAGTCGCTTTCACCTGTCTGACCTCAAAAGAACAATATCCTGTGATTTTCAGATAACCCGACAGAGTCTGTTGCGCCCGAGGAAATTAAAGAAGCAAAGCCGTTACAGCGTTCCTCTATCTAAAATTCCACTGAGCAGGCGTTTATTTTCATCGGGCATCAAAACTGAAAGCAAATGAGGTAAATTTAAGGTAATTTCTCATGACTGTTGCTGTTCTCTTTTAGCAAGAAGGGTGGGGGTGGGGGGGGGGGGTGGTTAAGACACTCAATCAAGTTCCCCTTCCTTTTTGCATAATATTCTTCATTCATATGAGACGTTGAATTAAGATAGTTACATCTGAGCCCTTAAGAATCCCTCCACTTCCATCAGCCTCTGATTAGACCGGGGCTGAAAGCTCGCCGTCGCCATGGTGACAGGCAGCAAAGATTGGACTTGAGACAGTTTCCAAGGGAAGCCTACAGTGGCCACTAAATTGGGTGAAAATAAATAGAACTGATGTCCTATTTACGAGGGAGTGCTGGTGGAGTGCGAGCGGTAAAGGAGACCCCTGGGAGCAGATGCGGAGAGCAGGAGTGCCCCTCTCATTTCTGAATGAATAAAATTAGACTTCTTTCAGGTTCAAAGATATTTTCATCAAGGCTTGCCAGATGTGGACAGTAACATATGAGAAAGGAGGAGGGTCCACTTCATTAGACTGAATAAAGACTTGCAATATCCTGCTTAAACTGGACCGTCGAAGTCTGAAGATGGAGCAAAAGCCCAGATGTACCAAGGGTTTCCCCATCAGATCTTTGGAATTCAGGCCCGATGCTAAAACGTAAACGTGATTTTCTGTGTTTCTAACAGCACAGAATACACAAACACAAGACAAAACCCCACAAGCAATCATTAATCAAAACTATATTATAATTAAATGACATGCTCCAGTAAACCTCACTGTCAATACTTGGAAGACGAAATTTCCCACAAATTGAAAGATATTAACGTGATTTGCACTAACAGGGTTCAATTACAGAATCTGAATAGCCCACAGTGTACTTTTAGACCACAAAGCATTCAAAGGAATTGAAAGTGATGCAAAAATATGGAATTCACAAATAAAGAAGGGGGGGAAAAATGAATTGGTCGTTCTGCAGCCAAGTGTTTTGCAGCACCAGAGGGAGTTAACCGCAAAACACAATGCACTCGGATTATTAAACAATTCTGCTCACTTCACAGCCCCACAGAGAATGACTTTTTCTACAGCGACGCAAAAGCAGATCAAGTGGTTTGAATTCTTTAAATAAAGCAAAAGGCGAGAAGTGAAGTTATGTAATTATAGAGTAGGAATATATGAGCAAAGTATGCAAAGCCAAGATTATAGCTTGATCTTAACATGGTTAGAGAGCAGAACAGTTCCTCATTCTTAGAGTTGTAACACATTCCCACATTAAAATATGTAAAAGCGTGTTTTATATTTTGTTGATTTGTGCACTTACACATTATATATATTTCTTGTCACACAGTAAACACAAAAAACATCTGAGACTAGGGCTGCACGATATTGGCAAATACTGCCACGGTGATATTTTTGTAACTGCGATATATGTTGCGATGTGAAAAAATACTCAGGAGGATATAATAGCTGTGTACTGCCAATGGCAGGGTGTCTGCAGGTTTTAACAAGTGCAATTTTAGACATTTTTAGACCTTTTTTAGACCATCATGGGTTAAATTTT
>JAPSES010000144.1:13686164-13706555 GCA_029822895.1 Maxillicosta whitleyi
CTATGTTCACATAAAACTTGTTCTGTACTAAATCCACACACTTGTGGATTTTATAATTAAATATCATACTAAACAAATTTTTAGAATGAACTATTAATACCCACGTGGGAGCTACCTGTGAGTTTGTTAACAAACACAGTCTATATTTGAATTTTAAAAGGTTGATTAACTAATTAGTTTACAGTAGGAGTTGGCTAAAATTGTGTCTAAATATTGTAGAAATGATATATTTACTGTACTGGAGGAAAAAAACCAACAACAATCAGAGAAATAAGGGGAAAAAAAACAAAAAACAAAAAAACCCACTGAGTTCTAATCATATATAAAACAGGCCGATACTGACAGCTCGGAAACAATCTTGTCCATGGTTGTGACTGACAGCCAGAAGCTGAGCCTGCATTTCATGACCTCGTTAAGCTGATATGTGTCAGCATGACTTTCAAAGAGCTAGAAATAATGTCACGCTTTACTCAGCTGTACCGCTCATGTCTGGCGTCATTGAGTTTATGGTAATTGAATGCAGAACAAATGACACTCCTATTATTTAGTCTTCTCCCAGTAAGTATAGGCGTCACTTAACTGTGTGATGTTTTTTGTTCAACATACATTTTTGGCTCTGAATTTTAATTTATGTCACTGTGAACCATCTTTTACTGCTGTCATGAAATCACCACATTAGGACTGCAGTTCCTCCACTCCCTCCATCCTTTCTGGTAAGTTTGCTGGTCCCCAGTGACGGCTATAAAGCCCGCCAGTGATACCGAGTGTGTTGAATAGAGGTCAATAGAGGTTGTTTGACTTCACATAAGAAGAGATAAAGGGAGTGAATCAGAAACAGGAGTACCACAGCTCCTGATGAGCTTTAGCAGAGGCTTAGTGCTGGTTATATTGTGTTTTCAGCACCATAGCATGAAATATTCTGTTATGGTTTTGGTGAATAATGATAATCATAATGTCTAAATCTTGAAAAGCAGAGACTAAATATAATTCCCTGGAGCCTCTGTACGTGTGATAAACCGCATATGCATAGGCAGAGGACTATCACTGTTCCAAGAATCAATTATATATTATAATGAAGAATTATAATGAAGTTGTCGTTAGGTTTGTATTGATGTGATGATATTAAATTTTGCATCATAGTTAGTCCACTCTTATGTTATTCATTACTGGTTAATGTCAATAATGAAATAATTCAATAATTTTGCTTAGATTAGTTGGTGTATGGACTACATACTGCACTTAATGTATTGTATTTATGGTCAATTGTTGTCAATAAAGTTTGAATGTTACTTATTTTTGTGTGAATCCAGGAAGAATAAATGTTACTGTGTCAATATCATTGATCTTGAGTAAATAAATCTAAAAAAAAAAAAAAAAAAATGGAAGACTAATTGTAAAAAAGATTGTTTTTATGCTATTCTTTCAATCTATTTTGGAATATTAAGTAAATTAATGTAAAATGAAACAATACTGTTATAGTAGACATGCACACAGCACTAGTAGATATTTGTATCTTTATATTTAACATTTTTTCCTGTTTTAATAAAATAAAAAATTGTCCAGAACCATAGTGATGTAGAACACATTAGTAAAAAAAGGCCTTCTAGTGGACAAAAATGATGCCCAACCATGTGAAAGTGTGCAGCCCACAAGTGCATAGTTGAAATACTGACCTCAGTTTGTTTGTTAAATATTCATCTTCTCATAATTGCATTAAAAAATGAGTTCCATTCAGAATAAGATGCCCGTTCTTCCACGTGGACTCCTTAAAGGGACGTGTTTCCTCAAAATATCCAGTAGAGGTCCCTCTCATCCTGTACCAAGAAGAGTGTGCAGTGTTTGACCTGATATGAGGAAAAATGACACAATACAAACCTCAATCATGTACTAAATATTAGTAGATCAGGAGGTCAACTAATGACAATTCATGAATATTTCCCATTTCTTGTAGCTTCTAAAAGTAAGAACCAAAGAGATTTTTTTTAGTTTTAATAATTTTATTAAAAAATGGTCTTTTGCACTTTACTGCACAATCCAGTACCCTAAAGCAGGTTTGATCAAGTCAAACCTTATGTCGTTCTTTTCACAACCAGGAGAGGTCAATGTTTAATAAAATTACACCCAAAATGGCAATACTGAAGCAAAGTAAAACCAGCTTACAATTTTGTACCATGTGTATTACAGAATGGTTGACACAGTAAAAGAATCAATATATAGGAAATTAACATATATACTATTAATCCTTTCAGATATATATACAATAAATTACAGATTGTTGGCATGTACAGCATATTCACACACATACATATGTACAAACACTTGAGTGTACATCATAATAATTATAGCTTTAAATCTCAAATGAATAACATATACGTGCTTCCCAGAAGCATTTAGTAATGTAATGTCCTAGACATTGTAGATTACAGTAACAACAACAATACAATAATATAATTAAAGATAATTATAATTATAATAGACAGGTTTAGCAACATCATGGTAAATAAAATGCTA
The DNA here is from genome assembly GCA_029822895.1 of Maxillicosta whitleyi. Lineage (NCBI taxonomy): Eukaryota > Metazoa > Chordata > Actinopteri > Perciformes > Neosebastidae > Maxillicosta > Maxillicosta whitleyi. The sequence goes on from JAPSES010000144.1 coordinate 13,688,676, forward strand.
ATGCTAAGTACATTGGCAGGATGATTAATTTCCTGTTGTTATGCTCAGCACCTATTCTGTCAGTGTGCAAGTAGAATGGAAAAGGATTTGTACTGGTAACTGTGGTTTAGGTGTGGGGTCTTATCAATGGTTCTTGTGCTTGTTAGAAACAACCCAACAGGCTTTTCATTATGCATTTTAGATTTTGGTCTCTGGCCCATCTGTGATTAGTGGCTGGAAGGAGTTGCGTATCCGGGCGGCTTCTGCAGCACAAAGGTGACCGAAGGCTTTATTATACCAATCTGGAGTCCTCCCTCTGAAATAAGAAGAGTTTGGAAGAAAAACATAGTCAAAAAAATGAAAAGTATTTACAAAAAGCATCTAAACTACAAATCAAATATTCAAAAAGCTAGTTTGAATCCCAGGTGGGCCCTTGGGCAAGGTCCTTTATGGTATACATGCCTATATACCTTGTAAGTCACTTTGGATAAAAGCAGCTAAATGTAATGTAATGTAATGTAATCTAATCAAAAAAGACAAATAAAATATTTGACAGGGAGCTACTGGTATTCATCAAACCTATGCTGCTCATGGAGAAGGCATGAACAATTGGAAAGACAATAACCCAGGCACTCACTTGGACTGAACATTTAACCCTAAGCCTTCACAGTTTAGTTCAGGTCAAATTTAACCTAGATCCAGAATTCGCTCATAATACGTGTCTAAACCAAATGTTGAACTACAGATTTATTTAGAATGTCTAAATAGACTATCCCACATAAATAAATATATGTAATATATAATTAGAATGTTTCAGAGCAGGAAGAGCATCCAAAAATCTGTAGCACCTGCGCAAAAGTATAACATTTTAAAATATTCTCATTTTTGTGTTTTTTGGCAAAATTCAGTCAAAAAGTTAGAATGTCTAAATAGACTATCCCACATTAATAAATATATGTAATATTCAACTATAATGTTTCAGAGCAGGAAGAGCATTTTTTTTTTTAAGTTTTACAAACTGTTTTTTGGATAAAAACATCTACTAATACACAGTATCATGTCCTGTTTTACATAACACTTAAAAAATATTATGATTTATATATAAAATTGACCTGAACCAGCCTTAGTGTCCAAAAATCTGTAGAACCTGTACAAAAGTATAACATTTTAAAATGTTTCATTTTGTATATTCTGGCAAAATTCAGGAAAAAGTCGTCAAATTTCAGGATAAAAAATGATGCTTAGGGTATTTTTACTACTGTTGAGCAGGCGCCTTCTTCTGTCCAGCTTCTATAAATTATAATATAAACAGACTCTAATGAAATAAAGGCTTTGAAAGATTTTCTAACCAAGTCACTGCCTGGATTTTTCTCTTATTACAAATCAAATATATTGGTAAGTTTTTGGAACACTTTGACCTATTCTTATTGCTTTAAATTAGACAGAATGCTTTAATATAATGGCTGTGGAACTTACTTTAAGTCCACTCTGCAGATGTGAGTTAGTCTTGACTTTCCGGACCCACAAGGCTCTAGTAGGTAGTTGGACTCCAGGATGATAGCTCGTACACCTCCAGCAGAAGGACAGTCCTCATGCTCTATGGAGACTGAAACCAGGGAACAAGCGCCTTTGGGCAAGTCCGTCCTCCACGACCTAGAACGAGTAAAAGCAGATTATTAAGCACCTCTGTAAAATCATGACAGTTTATCCATGTTTGTCTTTACTTCGACACTTACCTGAGTACAACAAAGTCCCTGCTGGGATGCGGGGGCATACAGTTGAGGACATACTGGAACACTTCTGTCTGTTTGTCTAAAGTCTCACAAACTTTCCACTGTATTAGGTCTAAATCCCACAGGTGGCGCTCTCGTAGCACTCTGTTCAGTACTACAGAAGGCGGCGCTTCTACTTCCACCGAGACCTTCCAGCGTCTCAAAGGGTTCCCATCACCCACCTGGAGAAGGAAAACAGAACATGTAACACCTAATATCAGCAAAGGTCTCATACAGTGACTTTAATGTGGTATAGTTAAACGTAAAATGTATATATATTTAACCCCCGCCCCCCCAAATAGGAGGCAAGGGGTGTTATTTTTGGTTAGGTTTGTTTGTTCAATAATAATAAGTATAATATTATATACTAAAGTCACTTAATAGAGTATTTTATTGTATTTATTTACATTTTTTGTTTAAATACTATCTTGTTACTTGTTATGTGCTGAGGAAATTTACCAGAAAGGGGCAGGGAGGGATGAGATTATTACCCCTCCCCAGGAAGGGGAGGCAAGAGGTGTTGTATTTGGTTCAGTTTGTTAACACTTTAACAGCAAAATTACTGGTTGAATTCATACCAAATTGGGTTTATAGATTACCAGTGACCAACAATAGATGTGGTTACATTTTGGGAAATATACGTCAAAGTTCCAATTTTTTATGAATTTCTCAAATCTTTTGTTTTTTCTCTCATTAACTTATAATGGACAAAATTTCAAATGTCTATAAAACATAAATTTTGTTTCAATTTACTTCAGACTTCACATATATATAGATGTAACTGATACGCTGACATCAGCACACGTATAGACACGATGACATCAGCTGGATTGATGAAAAAATAAGCTACAATATATGCGAGGGGCGGGGTTCGTGGTGCCTTGCACCGTGTGTTAAATAGCATTTTAATGCATAATGTGAAGTCTACAAACCTTCTTACAGTAGAGCTCTGTATTATCAGAACTGCTGCACGACACCCAGTATTTCGACTTTTCCCGAGCCTCTTTGAGCAGGTTCTGAAGTCTGGCTTCTATATGCGTTTGGTACGTTCCGTCGTCATCCTCCAGCTGCTTGCACAGTTCATCAATGGTTGGCGCATGCAAATCAGCCTCGACATAAGAATTGCGTGATTGCGTAACCATCTCATGTGGGATCTAAAGAATGTACAAAAACATGAGGTAAGGCTCACGGCAAATCTGACAGTTGAGACAGTTGTAGATATTGCATTCGGCCTTGAAACGGTTGCATCATTTTAACCAAAAGTTCTTGTACCTCAAATAGTCGGTTGCACTCTATGATCATATGAGCGAGGCCTTGTGTAGCTGCTAAGTTTTCATTCAGGTCCTTCTGGTCTGGCCTGCCAGTGGCATACTTTTTCTGCATGGCCCTGGGGGATTAAAGGGAAACAAAAGTGATTAGGCCAGCTGAGTCCACAGGTCAACGTCCCCATGAGATGCAGTATATAAACCCTCCTTCCACTCTGCAGGAAACCCCTTTGATCCCTTTAGCAACAATTTCAACATGGTAAATTAGAGAGCTTTACTTTGTTTGTACACAGCATGATCTCATAAAACACTGAGCTTTAAAAGAGCGCCGTCTCCTTTTAGAGCTGGCCCAGAATTAATAATCTGCTTCAGGGTTGTGCAAAGTCTGTCACCCATTTTATGTGTATCTTTATAGAGTCATAGGTGAAGATAATTATTGAGGACTTAATAGGATACATGCCTGTCCCAATTGGCAGACAGTGTGACTTCATTAAAATAACAGACAGTTGGCGTAAAGCTGTACCGTGGTGAGAGATTGTCTTTCTTGAGGATGTTGAGATGGAACAGGGAGGGGGCCAGGCACACAGCAATGTTCATGGGTGTCATCTGGTTTTCTTCCACAGATGAAGTGACATCACTGAGGAAACAGAGAAGGGTCTGCAGCACCTCTCGGTTTTCATCTGACATCAGCATGATGGCTGCCTGGACAGCTTGCAACCTTTGGTCTTTGGGGACGTCTGCAAATAGAAGAGAATCCACGGTTCATATACATTTTTATTTTCATACACAAATTCAAGCACTTTAAGGGTCATTTTCATTTTTTTCCAGCATAGCACATTATTGCTTGTGTATCCATATCTATATGAATATATATACTCATGATTAATTGTTTTTATTAACTTCTTGGCACAATAATATATATTGTATTATGCTATAAACATCTAAAATGATGTTTCGTGATAGCAAAAAGTTTAGAAATTAAAGGTAACACAATGATTTTTCCAAAAAAAAAAATAAAGGAAACCACTTGACATTCTTCAGGCACACTCACACTGAGACAAAGATTAAGATAAAAATGTACCTGAAAGCACCTAGAAATGTCCTTTTTTGACAAAGTTTTATTTTTTCAACATGTATGACGTCTGTGTAAGTAGCTTTGGGTCTAACCTGGTGAAGTTAACTTTTACAAACTGTTCATATCTAAAGCTTTCACAGTTTGTTTGGGTCAAATTTGACCCAGACCAAGAATTCCCTCATAGTAAGTGTTTATACCATATGTTACATTGTATCTACAGGTGTATTACAATGTCTAAATAGACTATCCCTCATTAATAAATATATGTAATATAGAAATACAATGTTTCAGAGCAGGAAGAGCATATTTTTTACACATAAAAACATAAAAGTCATTATGATTTATATATAAAATTGATTCAAACCAGCCTCAGTGTCCAAAAATCTATAGCACCTGTACAAAAGTACAACATTTTTGTGTATTTTGGCAAAATTTAGGAAAAGTCATCAAATTGTAGGATAAAAGAATGATGCTTAGAATATTTTTTTTACTACTGTTAAATGTCAAAACAGGTCAAATTTAACCCAACCAGTATGTAAAGGTTAATATTAAAAATAAATACATAAATCACATCACAGAGTTATAATTGGAAGCACTTTCAAGCACTTCGACTAACATTCAAACACTTTTTAGACTTTGAAAACACATTGAAATTCTAATACTTTCAAGGATTTCAAGCAACTACAAGGATTTCAAGCACCTGTACAAACCCTGAGAATGGGTTGTAAGAATTTTCTGTTACACATTGGTAAAGAGTAGACCCTCCCATTTAATACAGAATTACAAGATGCAAGAGAAAGAAGAATAAAAGAGCTTTCTGTCCTCACATTGGTAGATGTGAAGGAAGGTCTCCCCGAGCTTGCTTGTGAGAAGGGGTTCGGGTAAATCTCTGAAGAACTGCTTCACCATATCAGCCACATCATATGCAGACTGATCTTCATAGTTCACATTTTCTGGAGAACTCTCATTCATTTGTCTCAGAGCTTGAATTCGGGACTTAACCCCTGATTTCCGGAAAAGACCCACCTGGAAAGACAGTGGAAGCGTCGGTGATAAATCAAACACCAACAGGAAATTTGCATTTACATCAAATTCTATCTTTAACCTTGTACTTCAAGAAAGTTGCCATTTGCATATGTTTTCTATGTGGTGTGACTGACCTGATCTAGACACTGGCTCCGCAGGTAGCGCAAAGCCTGCTGTAGACCGAGTGGCAGCGGCTGTCCAGAACGCTGGACATGCACTATGAGAGGAACTCCGAACACATTCTTATCCTTATAGTCTGGTACCTTCATTCTCTTCATAAACTTTGGCACGGACCTATGAGGGAGAAAGTGAACCAACATTTTCCTCAACTTCTAACGACAATAAATTCCTAAGAAGTAACCATATGATGTTATATAAGAGAGCATTTTTAATAAATGAATAACATTTAAAGTGGGTTCATGCTGTGAGCCAGTAAATCATAATTCATCATTCACACCCACTGTGGAATCTACATGTTAAAATGAAACTTACCAAGTCCAGCCATGCTTGTTGGACATGGAGTATTTTTCCATGATTGCTGTAAGACGCAGTAGAGAAAACTTCTGCAACAAACTCAGCTGGCTGGCTGATTGGTTAGTTATCTGCAGGGATGCTACCGAGTGGCTCAGGCGATTAGATATCTGAAAGCTGGGCCAACGTAACCTAATGTGGCATAAACGAAAAAAATAACATTTCAGAACAAGTGAAACTATATACATTATTTCCTGTAAGGTTTAACATTTTATGTGTTTGGTATACTTGTTCTTGTCTTACCGATTGGGTCTTGTGAGTGAAGCGCCAACTCCTGAGTCCCTCCTCTCCCTGAGCCTTGTAAATTCTGTGTCAACGAGTGATACTCTGTCTCTATCCCCATCACTCGGCGTGATTTGGCTCTCTGTCACAGAATTCCCTTCAAAGTCCAACGTGATTTGACTAGAGGACTGAAGATCATTCTTTTCTTCCCTCTCATCATGCACTTGCACCACCCCTTCTCCTCCAGGTAACACATTCTTAGACCAGTGGTCGACTATTTGCTGTAGGCCATTGACATGAAGCAAGATGTCATCCAGATGGGGAAACAGGTCTTCTTTCTCCAGGTCGATCAGGTCTCCGGTGCTGGCATACAGATGTGAACCAGGGACGTTATCGTACACACTGATGCGACTTCCTCTGGAGCAACACTGGGTGACAGGTCTGGATTCTCTTCTACTTGAAATAAGAGGGGTGTCCAGGTGCATACTGCCGGTGTGCCAGTTAATGGAGGCTCCATTGGTTGGGGACAGGCTTTCTATTGACAGTGCTTTAGGGAAGGTTCCTGGCTTGTGGTCTTTGGGAATATGGACCACCAGATCTTCATAAGAGCAGAATTCATTCTTACGGTTTTGTTCTGCGACTTTATTTACATGTGTGCCTAAAAAGATGTCAATGTCCTCCAAATACATTCCACTGCGCTTGTGGTCAGCCCGGTGAGGCTTCCGTTCTTTCAGGCTCGGAGTGCTGACAGTGCTACCACTAGAATGACTACTCCCCTCACTGCTGGACTGGGACGGTGGAACTTTGTGGGCAGGTGGATCAGAAGGCCCGTTATCTCCGTTTATGATCTCAACACACCTCAGTGTCTTCAGAGCCTGGGCTTCCTGCTGCAGCACAGGGGAGCTGATGACCAGAGTCTTACGACCCCTTCCAAGTGTTCCTCGAGAGCGCAGTGTCTCCATACGTTTAAGGAAGTCTTTGGCACGAATACGATTCGTTTTGCCATGCTTGTCAGCTAGAGAGGCATAGTGAGTGATGTCTTTTGGGATGTGAGGCACTGCGAGGGAAGTCGAGTCTGGCATTGCTGCAGAATCTGTGCGGTTTGAGCAGTCCGAATCCTCTGTGCTGAGACCCCTGTGGCCACTCCCACCACTACTCTCGCTGTGCAAAGATGAGATCTCTGGTTCACTGAGATCTGTCAGAACGCTCTCACTGCTGGTGGTGGTCCGCAGAGGCCTGTCTTCCCTGGGGGGCTCGCCCTGCTCGTGGTTTCCCAGCAGACAGTCAATGTCCTGCAACCTGGACCAACGTCGGCTGCTCCATTCAAAGGTCCATTTGTCACTGATAGCAAACACGTCTTCTTCATCAGAGTCTTCGCTCTAAGGAACAAAAATGACCGAAAGATGAACATAACATGAACATGCGACAACAATAACTGTGACCTGAAAAGGAAGGATCATGTTCACTGATTAATTCAGAATCTATTTAGGTTTATCTGAAAGTGTCCAGCCCTTTTTTCCATCTTACAGCTATGCCAGATGGACCAGACAAATACAAACAACAAGAAATAGATGTAATTACAGAAATAACAACATTAAACCCTCAGCCCAAAGTAATCTAAACCTAGAAACATAATTCACTTCAAAATATTTTTCCATAAATAGACAACGCGAGGAAAAAGACCTGAGCCAGCAGATTACATTACAACACTGGGGACAAATAACATGTACTCAGACACAGACATGGATGGAACAATGGTACAATCTCAAATATCATAGCATCTAGGTTACATGGAGATTACATGAAGGAGGATTATATTTATGTTGGTTCAGGAAACACATACGTGACTTTAGGCAATGTTTGTAAGAGAATATTTTTTTACGAAAACACTGACCTTCATCTCTTATTTCTTTAAAAGAGTTGTATCAGATTCAAGGAAATAATCTTTGCACGGTATGAAACACAAACAAAACACAAACTGAACCAAAGACCTACATTCACAGTGTTGACATACAGTAGGTTACTGAAGAGGCATAATCAGGGCCAACACTTACTTTCTTCTTTGGAAGGTTCACGTCAAGTTTCATAGATGCACACTTATTCAAAGTGTTGAGTCGCCTGAAAGAAAAATGTACCCAAGATTAAAATGGTTTTTGAATGAACGACAAAGAGCTATCCTCTCAATGAGAGCCTCGAAATAAATTTCAATTTGTTTGCAATTTATGCCTGTAACATGATAACCCTTTGTTCCGTACAGCCAGACCCAGAGGGAAACTCAGTTTGTCTACGCACAATATCCTAAACCCAGTGAAGGCCGGTAATTGGCAGCTGCTCTGTTCACTGTCTCTAGTGATTGTAGCTTGAAGGCTGGTGTGTTTGAAGGAGGTGAAAATAAGGTCAACTGCTGCATTAGCAACCTACCTACTATAATAAACACTGAGTAGTTCATTTCTAACTGTAATATCTAAATAGCAGGTGCAGTTTTTCATTTGGTGAGCATAAGGTGTATATGGGTCAAAACACAGTAATATTCCATCAGAGAGCGAAATTTAATGGGTTGTCGTTCCAACATTTATTTCAATATGAAGTAGCTCCTTATTCTGGATAATCCTTTATGGTCCAATAAAGCAAAAATATTAATTTAAAAGTAAAAATGTAGCTCATTCTGCAACACTAATCTGTTAAATAGTCTCTAAAACAGGTGTGTCAAAAATGCAGCCCGGAGTCCAAATGCAGCCCGCCAAAGGGTCCACTCCGACCCTTGTGATGACTGTTAAAATGTTAAAATTAAACTAAGATATTAACAATCATTTTAGTTCAGGAACCATAGACAGATCAATTCAATTTCAAGTGGGTCAAATTGGTAAAATACTCACAACTCTGTTATATTTTCATGTATTTGCACCAAAACAAAGTAAAATTTTGCAAAACATGTGAATAATGTGAGGAAATATGAACAACCTGAAATGTTTTAACTGCAGTTCTAACATTATTATCTGTTATTGAATGTTTTGTGTATTTGTAGATCCACTGTGATCCGTAAGTTATAAAGTACATGTGAAAATGATAAACGAGCAGAATATTGTTAAAATTACAATTATTTTTTCATTTTGTCCATGTCATTTACATTGTTTTAAAGCATAGTTTGTAGATGTAAACATTTTCATAATGTATTTTTACTTTTTACACTCTAAAACATAGAGAAAAGTTTGGAGTTGACATTATTTATATATTATTATGTTACTATTTTTGCGGCCCTCTTCCGATCAAATTTGCCTGAATGTGGAACTGAACTAAAACGTCCCATCAGAGAGATTTTAAATACCGTGTTTTAGCTCATACACATGATCTGATTTTATAGTTTGTCATAGATGTGGTATTCTAGACACAGCTCCATAGCAAGAAAACATCGCTTTTTAAAACACTAATACAACATTACTCAACTCAAAAATAATATATGCTGCTCAGTACTGGTATAAAAAGTGCAGGTTGGGTCATGGAGCATAGAGCTTAGTCATTATAGGTTTGTGGTTGCATAAACTGAGGTATATAAAGTCAGTGCTCTAAAAACTGCACATGAACTAACATTAGCACGAGGAAAAAGATGATGGCATCACAAAATACAATCCAGGATTATATGCACTGATGTAAGACAAAAAGAAACTCAATTGCGGTACGATAATTATACGTTTTAAGAGTTTTAGATAATGGTAACAGTTTTTTTTTCTCCAGTTGACAGTATTGTTCTGTGTCAGTAAATGGTCTCAGATGCAGGATATAGGCATCCTCTAGTTCTGTAGATAATAGAGGTTAACCAAACAACAAGTTCCCAGGATTGTTACTGTAGATAAAGGGACCCAAATGGAGAGTGGATTCTTAAGCTCGGGGCCCTTTATTCCACAGGCCTAAAGGGCTTTGGATGTGGTAGCTAAAATAGGAGGCTGCTTAGGCTGGGATCAGAGAAAGCACTCACACACATGAAATATCTATCAGTTTCGAATCTATCAAAGACACCACAGTATGGAGGGTGGTATTTTTTTTTCAGCAAGACTGTGGTGGCGTAACTGACAACAAAGCCATCCTTATGTTACCATAGAGATGCTGGGAAGTCATGGACAAAACCACGTTGGAGGTGGAACTGTTTCCAATTGTTTTCTCTTTATCCCGTGGCAAGTTTGGAATTTAGATGAGTTGCTTTAGGGTTGTTTAGAGTCAAAGTATATAGAGCTGTGCAAGGCACCCGTCATGCTCCTCCTGCTTTCCGCTCTCCATAGTTACTGTGGTAACTGAAGTGCTGTTTTTATCTTGGCTTGAAAAAGTACATGAGCTGCCTTGCCCTTTAAGGGAGGAACATGGAAACAGACGTCGGTAGCTTAGAGAACTTTTATATTCTTAACACTGTCTGAAAAAAAAGTTGGAATAAACATGCCAATTATTTCTAAAACACGAGGATTTTCGTCTTTACGGTTAAATATTTAAGTGGAATCATCAGGAATAGAGGGTGGAGCAGTGATGTTTTGTATTTGTTCAGATACACAGTGATAATCGTCCCTCAGTGTTAGCTTCCTTGTAGCATTGTTAGTTGACTTAATGATGAGACACCATCTTTTCATTGTCAAACATCTGTTTACCTGCAAAGAGGTTCCACCAGATCTTTGTCCAGAAAGTCATGATCTCTTTTCACAGGGGAGATGTCGATGGGGAACTGGGAATCTGAGGAAAAAAGATCAGAGGTCAGAAATTTTAGAAGACATTTCCATCATCATAGTTAGACAAAGAAATGTAACAGGGGTCTGCACACTGCGTTCTTTCCGAAATGGCATTGAGGGTATAGGAGACCATTTGTACGCGATCATAATAAGAAGAGACGGAATTTGCCTAAATAACAGCGCTCAGACTTGTGCAGGCATTACGTCTTGTTCTGGGTATGGGCCTCTTCTTACATAACTTAAGAGAATGAATCCAGGCCCTCTGAATCTAACATTCCACTGCATTCATGCGAAGTCGTTAACTTTTTATGAAAAGCAGAAGCAGCAGAGAACGCTCAGACCTCAACAAGGCTCGGCCTGTTCTTCGAGGGGGCGGACACACAGATATAAACTTTGAAGCCTGATTACATCCTAATAATAGAATTCATCATTTTTGACATTTGTAATTCATGACCTCCAGCATCAGGAATGAAACTCTATGTTAACTATCAGTGCACACAACTGGTGATCTGTTACAAATGGCTATAATCTGTCAGCAAACAAATATATTGCACCATCAAATATCTGGCCTCGACACGAGATCTGAGGGAGTAGGACTACTTTACGTGTTGATAACGGTCGTTTCTTCCCATGACTGCAATCCTGAAGCACAGAAGACATGTTGATGTAGTAATCCTAGCTTGGAAAAGATTAGGCTAAAAGCAGCTGATGTTCTGCTTGTTTTGTGGTGTCTGGGGATCTTGACTGAAGCCCTCACTCTGAGGCTTCCTGAGGACAGTTGTGTAAATGAGGCTCACTATGCAGCCCATGAATACATGGTTTTGTGTCCAGCGTTGGGCGCTAGGGTGACAGACCAGATGACACTCAACACTATTATAGTTTGTTTGCTCTTTATCCAAATAAAAATTCTAGACTTTTTAAAAACTACTATTTCCCCCCCAATACTTTGACTTTTTGTGCTTTATACCTGCTTTTTTGGTTGAGATTGTACCTGTTGTGTGTAGTAGACAAGTTCATTTTAATAATTGTATGAATGAATGAATGAATGAATGAATGAATGAAAAATTAAGTTTTACTAATAAAAATATTTGCGAAACATGAAAATGACAAAAAAGCTTTTCATTTGCCCAGGTTATCATTCTTCTTCTCAGTTTAACTAGACTGGAGCTAAACCAGTCCATCTGAACCAAGAAGACCTACCAAGATAAACATCACTGAAGTGCATGGATATCACACAAACGACTTTCACTAGAATCATTCCAGTACCGACCAGTTAGTAAAGTTTCCCCTGTATTTTTTTTAATCTTACAATATTATGTGCCTTTGAGCATACGCTAAAATTCAACTATGAGAGAATCATTTCGATGCTTGATTAAAACTTTCACTCAAAATTCCATACTTCTGAACACTTTCAAGCCCCTTGTATTATTCACTTACCATCTTTTTACATTACAGCTGACGCTTTTATCCAATGTGACATTGAAGTACAGGTATGTATATTGCAAAGGGCCTTGCCCAAGGGATCACCTGGGATTCGAACTGGCAACCTTCCACACCAAAGTCTGCTGTGTTAACCACTAAGCTATCAACTGCCTACATAACCTTAATATATAATATATTCAGTCAATACTACAGCTTCATTTCAGATATTAAAAAGATCACATAACATTTCTATGTTTATTAAAGAGGTCTTTTATTGGTGTGTTGCTTAATTAGTTTTTTGCTTCAACAGCTATAATTCACCTTTGTGTTTGTTCTTCAGGTCTTTGCCTCCAAATAGCTTTTATTCACTTGCTATGATTTATTAAGTCAAAAACAGAAGGGCCTCATCGGTCTTAGCCTGGAGCCTCCGAATCACTAAAAACCGCCCTTGCCTGTGATGAATGTGTGTGGGAGTTTAGTTAGTGCTTTTATTACCTTCAAAGAGCTGAGCATATTGGGGAAATCCTGCTGCACGCAGCCAGTCACACGCTTCTTTCGCTTCAATTTCTGAAACACAAGAAAAAAAATAAATAAATGTGGGTGCTTTAAAGGAGGAGACAAAAAGTGAAAGTTAACCACATGAATTCAGTTTTGTTTTGACAGGACTACTGAAGCTTCAACCATCATAGGAAAAACCCTGGTGTGGTATCCTATAGACACAACAGACCTGAGCGACTGACACTGAGACGCTCTTTGTTTGATTATTCTAAGATAGCATGGATGTGATGATGACCCAGCCGGTCAGTCAGTCAGTCTGGCTGGAAGTTCCACAGCTCGTTCACATGAAACAACATGGGACCTTACATAACTATCCACTAGCTTTTATTTTAAAGGTCGCATATTTGATGCAACGGCAAATAAAACCCACAGATACGGACATACTACCATCAATAAAAGTACAAAGAATCAGTCATTATCAGTGCTGTGCCTGAGGAGTTTTAGATTTGACAAAGCACTGACTTCAAATAAATAAAAAAAAATATTGCAATTTATCTGAACCAGAGCTCAGAAAAATCTGAATTTCACTGTTTTTCGTCCCGCATCCCTGCTGTGATGCTGTCCATGTGAAAATAACAGCCTTGAATTTTTAATATCTGAATCAAGATCACATGCTGGTCCCGCTGATCTGCTGAGCGAGCCATCTACAGGCTTCAAAGCCGCTGATGACAAGGAGAGGAAACAGACCGTTGGCACCTTTCCATTAATGATAATAGAGTTTGGAAGCCTTTTACTGCCTTTGTGTGACATGCTGTCTCACACATCGGTGCTAGAGAACACAGGTCGCCTTACTTTGAGAAAGAAACTCTATGATTGTGTTTAATAAATAACCTCATATAATCAAATGTATCTTCAGAGTTTTTTTTTTTTCCATTCCAGCTCTTGTAAAAAAAAAAAGAAAAAGAAATATCAATGGATTATATGACTTTATAGTTTGCATATAGAGCTGCAACACTTCATATTTAAAGACAAATATCAAGTTGACAACTCTTTAAAAAGTATCCATATTAGAAGCTATTTATACTGTTTTCAAGATACTAAAATAACATGATTTAAAAGGCATCCAAAGTAGGATTAAAATGCTCTTACCAGTTCCAGTATTCCGTTAAACTCATAAACAGCTGCTGAATATCCTGCTATCACCTATTCTCAAACATACACCTTCGCTTCATCCAGCTTCCCATAAATATTCCGTACAAGCATAAACACTGTATCCTAGATACACCGTCTGCACCCGTGAGTAACAGCTCTCCCATCACGCATCCAAGGTCTCAGTTCCACTCCCTGTCTGCGCCTGTCACACTACGGCTGAAACACGAACCGTGGTCATTCATCACACAATACTGTGTAATTACAGCGACTGTAGCCTTGCAATGAAGACACTGCTATCAGCCCTTCAGCTTTTTCAAATCTGTTGATCCGGGACTCACCTGTCCTGCTTCACATCGGTGTCACCAAAAAAAAAAAAGAAAAATCAATGAAAAGTGACTTTGGTCTCCCTGACCGACCAACAACTGACTAAATATTAACAGTTCCGTGTGGCCTTGAACTGGAAAAGTCTACTGAAACCAGCAGTTGAGTCAACATGTGTACGATGCCAGTAGCGTCTGTGCCCCGTTCCCACCTGTATCACCAGCAGGCGAAGGCTTTCTGTTCACTAGGCTTCCCTCCCAGGTGGATAATATCAGCCACACATTATTCCACTGCAGAACAGGGTGAGAGCGCTGCCAAGTCCATTTGTGTCCCATAGCCACAGGTTGCACCACTGGGAGCTAGTAACATGAGCTGGGAATTCCTCTCTGTTTGGCATTCTGTAACACGATACCGAGACATTCTGTCCTCTCATCCTCTCTCTAAGGAAATCTCTGGTGGATAAAAGGCTGGGCGGGCATCTTGCCAAAGAATGAGAACTTGTGTTGACTCTCCACAACACACAGCTTTAAACCTGTGTACGGTGTAAAATTACAGTTTCACAAAGAAATTAAACCCAGTTTGACCGTGACACAATAGCCCAGAATATGAAAAGTGTACCTGTGTACTACAGAAATATCTATGGCAAGGCGTGATTCTTGTCCATACAATTCACTTTACGCAACACTGACTATCACGAACACTTATGCAATTCATTGTTGTGATATGAACAATGCCACGGGATAAGATATGACATACTTGGACCGTCCTTGACAGTTTTAAAGGACTTGTTCACATTCCATGCTTTGTAGGGCAACACGACAAGTCAACACAGGGGTGAAGAAAAAAAAAAAAAAAACTTTCGAGGATTCTATGACATACTTTGTTTTGTCTCGTGCTACATCTGTCTGACAACAACAGTAATCCTCTCTCTATTGGAAAACAAAAATAAAGCACTTTCATTCATTTAGGCTTATTTGGAATTAAAAACGAGACAAAAAACACACTCATAATACACCTCCTCGACAAAATCCTCAACTCAAGCAATATCAATATTTACGTCCAGTGACAAATTATTGTGTACTTACGGGATATTTTCATCATACAGCCAGAGTGGTTCATATATCCTTTAAGAATTAAGTGTCTCTCAAACATGTCAGAGCATCTTCATTCCCACGCTGAGCCGCATTCCTGCTCTCCCTCTGAACACAGCTTGCAGATTGAACTCAGATCCACTGCTCCCTTTTCCCCTTTCTCTTTCCATCTACCCCCAACCTCCATGTGCCTGTCCCAACACTAAATCTCTCCTTCAACCCACCCCTTTCTGCGGCAGGCTCCCTAATGTTCACCCATCTCCCCCCACCTCCCCTTCAGCCCCTTGTGCCCGACCCTCCTACCCAGCTCCAGTCTGCCCACGACAACTCTTTTATATCCACTCAGCACTTTTTTGGCAAAGATTTAACCTGCTGCGAAACAGCGAGTACTCCCTCTTAAGCCAAGGAGCATTTTAATTCAACAACATTTCCTGGGCTTTCAGACGTTTTCAGACATTTATGTTGCTAAAAAAAAAAAAAAAGAGCTCACATGAGAAATGTTTAATTCAGCGTGGTTTGGGAGACTCCAGATGTTGTTCCACCAGGTCAACGGAATGGAAAAATGTAGGCAGCTGAACAAGGGGAAAACCATGACATAAACTGTCAGCAATCAGCCGCAGTGAATCATGCAGTGGGACTCAGCTCAAAAGACTTTCTAAAGTTACCACAATGATATATTCATCTAACACCCCCGTCAAAACTACGCTTAAAGTAAAATCAAATGAAAGAGAGGAAGTGTGGCTGTGTCATTTGACATAAAATAACATAAAATAGCAGAAAATGCCTGTTTTTCTGATTATTTAGGTGCCATATCGCTTCAAATGACCATCTTTCATATGAGAGAAAATGAATTGCTTAAATCATAAAGTCCCAAACATCCCCCTTCGACCAAAACCATCTACTGATCTAAAATATTAAATAACTATCGATCAACTAATCCTGTCAATTCTTGTAAATAATTGGTGTAAAGAGCAGTTTGTCATCTTTTCATGCTCATCAGATATGATCCATTTGGACGTTCAGTAGTGAATGTGGAAACACCATCATCTTCTACAACATTGATTCACCAGTAAAAACCCATGCAGTTGGATCAATGACATTTGGCTTATATTCAGTTAATGATAGATTTGCTGCAAAACTAATTTTTTTCCACATTTTTTTTGGAATAAACTCTATGTTATCATGAACATCTAAATCAAACATAGGAAATTAAATATAGGAAAATACCTGAATTTCACTGGAAAATGAAAAAAAAAAAAAAAAACATAGGATAGGAAGACCAAAGAGGAGGTTTATGGATGTAGTCAAAGAGGACATGAAGGTAGTCTGTGTGAGAGAAGAGGATGTAGAAGACAGGGTTACAGTAGATAGAGGCAATTGATTCGTTGTGGTGACCCTTGAAGAAAAAGTCAAAAGGAGAAGAAAAAGAAGAAGTATTATAATAAATGGTCACAAATCACTTAGGAAAAGTAAAATAGTGGGAGGAAAATCATTTGGAAAAGTAGCACCAGGTCTATAAGGGCTAAACCTGCCTACACACATGCACATAAATCAGATTAATGAACAAACAGTGAGTGGGTTTCCCATTAAGGCGAGATAGTAATCTTTATATCCGTACTGTCTACTGCCCTTATTTGGCAGGGAACATTCAGGAGTCCGACTGCTAGGATCAATTTTCATCTGCAAACGTGCCTTCATGATTTCCAACATGTCTGTGTTTAATAGGCTATAAAAGGTGAGCTCACAAAAGTCTACGATGATGATTGTCTTCAATGTATGGATAAAGTGACTGGATTCCTAAATGACTGGCTTTTGCCGCCGGCGCTGTGATTACATAAGAACGTCAAATCCTTCCATCAATTTTAACAAAGTAGAATTCCAGATGTGGGACATTTCTCCGGTGCCTGTCTCAGTTTGTGATTCTCTGCCATTTCCTCTTGTAAAAACTCAACTCTTATGACCTAACGGGGGCATAGACCGAGCATAAAGCAGTAAGCGCTGACAGAATGACGTAGGCAGCCCGCTGAAAAACATTTAACAAGAAACACAGTCAGCACGTGTCAAAGCTTTAAAAGCACTCTAAAACAAACTGCTTACATTTATACGGAATAACAGCGAGAGCTCAAATGTGTTCTTCGGGCAGAGACGGATGAATGAATCAGCCAGACAAGACAGTCAAAAACAAAACACAGAGTCTTCTTCAGACTTCAACCGGACACTGATATTGACTCTATCAAGAACACCTGGAGAAAGACAGTGAGACAGCAGTCCGGAAAATAAAAGAAACAACAAGCTTGGCTGGCAGAGAGGTGTCGTCACGCTGGGAGGCATGAAGAAGAGGCCTTTCTGATGCTAATTGCACACAGACACCCACTCACAGTGAGCAGTCAGCCTTACTGTAAAAGTAAGACTAGACAGACAGCCAGGGGAAACACACTGCCCCCTCCTCTAGTCTGCCCAAAACCACAACATCTGATGTCTCATGCCCAAAATAGCCTCGCATTTCCTTCTGTCTAACAATTTGGAATTGTGCACAGGGGAGCAAACAGGAAACACAAATAACAACCAGCGATAGTAAAAACATGTGATGACCAGGAAGTAAAAGGTTCACAGATTCTATTGTGTCTTTTATAGCAAAAGAGGAAGGAAGGTCGTGGCAGCGTGACCGTGTTTATCAGGCTAACATCCATCGCTTTATCACATTGACTTTACTTATAAATGTTTATACTGTTTACACCACTACTTCTACATTTACACATTTTACACTACCTTAAATTTGTAAATCTCAGCCTTTCATACAGTATATGTCCTTTATAT
>JAPSES010000144.1:13707484-13721073 GCA_029822895.1 Maxillicosta whitleyi
GATGTCTGTATGTTATTATTTTGCTACTTAGATATAAGTGCTATGTTGCTGGCAGAGACCTCCTGCAATTTTGTTGCAATGACTATATTTTTATTCTATTCTATTCTAAATATGTCTAGGTGTTTAAGGGTTAAAAGTGTTTTCTATTTATCTTTTCCTACTATACAGATGAATATGATTTTTTTTTACCTCTGGTGTAACTTAAGATAGACACACTAAACAGACAAAGATCAGCTTTGATTTGTTGAGTATATAATCAAAATGTAATGAGGTAACTTCATATGGACCATTGAATTAACAGAAAATTCACAATATCCTGTGTCTATATCTGGTCTTAGTCATAAGATGGATTAATGTGACAGTGCCCCACGACATTCACTAACTGCTGAGGGATAAAAAAAAAACTCCACCTTTCAAGAAAGGCTTTTAATTAAAGCAGCATCAACATCCTTGACACATTAAGTCACCATCATCAGCGTAAGAGGAAACAATCAGTGATATCATGTCTGTTTTCACTTAATGCCACTGTTTTCATTAATACAAAAGCCACAGTGTTGAGATAAAACACAAATCTGTGAGCGTATCTGTCTACAAAGGTGAGTAACGTGACATAAATGTTTATTCTTGATGTAATGATTGGCACAGGAGCCGACTTGTTCCACAGGCTGAGTAATTACAGAGTGGATGTTGAATCACACAGTGACTTCCAGGCTCCTCATTTGATCCTGTGGGGCACATGGTAGGGGGGTAGGGGTGGGGGGGTCGGACCTGTCGTTCTTCCACAGTCAGTCGACATGGGATTCAGGTCTGAAATGATCAGCTCGGGGCTATGTTGCCAAGACACCAAAACAAAATTTCCTCAAATATAAATGGAGCAGTAAAGCCTAAGCCTGCTTTTGCCCTGTGGCCCACGATGACCCGTGGAGAGATTATTTTAGTGGACCGCGGGTCTCCAATCACAAGTGGATATAGAAAGTAGACCTCAATGCCTCCTGGATGACGGGGGGACACGAGGACAAACCATGTCAGCACATGAAAAGCCAGTGCCAAGGGGCTGTTGGGATTATGATCGGAGCTGGATTTCATAAACAGAGCTCAGTAATAAAAGATCCCCAGTCACATAATCAGTATTTACACCTTAATTCTTCCTCTACTCTGGTAAAATACATGTTCATCTTATAATTTTTTTCACTAATATTTCATTTTGAGGTTTAGTTTTAAGTTTAGTTTCCGCTCGTTCTTGGGCCGTTTTGTTAGTTTCTGTCTTTCTTATTTGGAATGATTTCATTTTTAGGAGTTTCAGTATTAGCTTTAGTCTTCTTTTGCAATAAGTGACACCAGTTCTTCCAACAACTATTTGAGAGATCACCACCTTTTCTACATTTAATAAAGAACTAAATAAAAAAAAGTTAAAGTCTAAGCAAACGTGTGAACAGCTGTGATGTCTGATCAGCATTTCATTTCCATTTCTCAAGTTGAAATTTGGAATTTCAGAGTTTTTCTGATTGTACTATATTGTTTCAGTTATGATATAATTTCATTTTTGTCAATTTAGTTTTAGTTCTTTCATTGTAGCGACTGTGTAGTTTAATGGTTTACGCCACTGTCTTGCCGGTTGGATCCTCAGGTGGGCCCTTGGGTAAGGCCCTTTACACCTGTAGCCACAAGGGGGCAGTATCTCATTGTGCTGGACCCAAGCCCGGATAAATACAGAGGCTTTTGTCAGGAAGGGCATCAGATGTAAAAACCTGTGCCAAATCAACTTGCAAATCTAATTCGCTGTGGCGACCCCTGAAGGGAAAACCTGGAAAAAAAACCAAAAACTTATACTAGTTTAGGTTTTATTGTAGCCTCATTCGGCATCTGTGCCATTTTTATTTCTATTAACTATTTCTAATGGCCTCCAACTGCACTAGTAAAGGACAGAGCCCTTTATTTTGGAGGACACACACACACACACACACAATCACAGAAAAAGGCCTTATTGATTCTGAGAGTAAATAACATGACAACGTGAGCTGGGGAGCTGTTGTTGTTGACCATCGGCAGAGTCTGCCGGGTCAAAAGTCATCGGAGCTGTGTTTTTCTCCAGAGGTCCTGTATTGAATTCAAACAAGAGCAACACAGCTGTGGTAACACTCGCCTTCACCTCTGAAGGACACCCAGAGAGAAAGTCCTCTCATCTTCAGGGGCAACAACCCATCCACTCTCTCTCCCTCTCCTTGTGTATGTTCATCTCAAAGTAAAAC
This sequence comes from Maxillicosta whitleyi, assembly GCA_029822895.1. Lineage (NCBI taxonomy): Eukaryota > Metazoa > Chordata > Actinopteri > Perciformes > Neosebastidae > Maxillicosta > Maxillicosta whitleyi. Next base: position 13,709,734 of record JAPSES010000144.1, read on the forward strand.
AACCAGTCGATACTTGGCAGCAGTAATATGACACACACCAATGATAAACACCAAGAAGTATTTCTGTGGCAACTTCCACATCATTTTCTTGCTTTTTTATTTTATTATTTATTTTTTTTTTAGCTTAATTAACAGATATAAACAAAGGCTCTATTGTTTTTTCTTTTGTGTGAATGATCCATATAGTTACCACATGTGGAGGCCTATTTCTCTTTATATTTTTAATTATATGCTAGACTGGATGGCTTAGTGGTTAACACCGCAGACTTTGGTGTGGAAGGTTGTCAGTTGAAGTCCCAGGTGGGCTCTTGGGCAAGGCCCTTTATGCTATACATGCCTATATACTTTGTAAGTCGCTTTGCATTAAAGTGTCAATGTGATATAATAATCAATTACAATACTTGATTATTTATTTGCCCATTTAGAACTACGCAGAAGGTAAATAAATCTAAAATATTCTCATACATTGTATCTTGTAAACAATATATGTGAATATATATTGTATACATATATATTGTATACAAGGGTAAATAGAAAACACTTTTAACCCTTAAACACCTGGAAATATTTTTGTGGCAACTTCCAAATTAAACAAATTAACCCTCTATACAGAATTCTGCATCATTTATTATAATATTATCCTCTGTATTTTGCATTTTCCAGTGAAAAATCATGTGTAAATGTCATGACATAACTAGTTATAAACAAAGTTACAAACAAATTAAGCAGGAATCAAAACAGGTCGTAAAAATCCACTTGATTTTGGCCAAAATGAATATAAAGATAATTTGGCAGCAGCTGGAGGGTTCAAACTCAAACTTTATGAACTATTATGGTCCAAATACACAAATAAATGAACCAAACACTCATAAAAGTGGGTTTAGATAAACACGAGTCCTTTAAATCAGTAGGTGGTTTTGGTCGCCAGTGGCTGTTTAGGTCTTTGGAGGTTCAAACCAGTCACATGGTCATGCATCATATTGGTAACCAGCAGTTTCATGACAGAAGCCAAAGCCGTTTCATGTTTTTCACACAGAACCCTTTCAACATGGACGTCTTGCGCTGTTAGTTCAGCGTTGTAAACATATCCAGACGACGGAAAATCACTTTGAGTTTTTTTCTAACAGAAGACACGATGCACGTTCCAAGATCCAGATTGAGAGACAAATGGCGAAGATTATCCAAGGGTCTCATTCTACCACAAATAGCCTTTCAGAATACAACTTACAAATGAAGCCCGATCTGTAGCAACCCACCAGAATTAGCCCAGTGTCACGGGCCAGAAGACAAATATTGGGCCGTGATGTGTGGGCTGTATGGCCTCCAAACGAGCCCGAGCTTGGAAGTTCAAACATTGGCTCTGCGGTGTTTTCATCCAAGTCGTTACAGCGTCTCCAATTCGCTGAGTTTTGAGAAAATGTTTTAACAACCACACGATAATTCCTCGGGGGTTACTCGGCAAACAGCGAAAAGCGAGGGAAGTGTCAGGAGCGCCACAGCTTCACAGACAGGTGTTCTTCTTATTTCACACTACAGGATACTTTGCCATATGACTCCCAACACACACACACACACTTCAGGGAAAAAGAAAAGGGAACCCATGACCCCAGAGCACTAGGAAAGAAGAGACACCTCAGCGTTTTAACAAAGACAGATCGATTTCCATCAACTCTGAGCACAGCACAAATTAATCATGTGAGGTTTCTTTTTGGGAGATACATACTGAAGTAACTTCCGAGGGAGAATGAAAAAGCTAAACACTTCCAGACGCTGGACCGCGGCCATGTTCCCACGCATGTTAAAGTGTTTTGACAACCATCTTAGAGGCCTTTATGAAGCTTTTGCTTTCTTTGGTGATAAAAACATCAACTTTGGCTTTTGGAGATTTCCTCTCTCATTTCATCCAGGCATACCTCCCTGAAATCCCAAACTATTTCTTCTACCTTCTGCTGATCTTAGTGGAATCATCGTACTAGTTGTTCAATGGACGTTTTTTGCTATATCAATATATACAGCGCAGGGTGTATAATGCAGGCCGGCCAGTAATAATACACATGAAGGGTTTCCAGTGATAATATCAGAACATTTTCTTCTTCTTTTTTTTTTTTTTTTATCTCTTGTTTTTTATTAAAGTGGATTTTAAAGTGTGTAATAGCACGATGAATCTTCAGCAGACGCCCGGATATATATCAAAGCAATGTTATGTAACAGATTAAGAAAGATTTTGTACTTCAGATCAAATGTAAAACCTGAGCAAAGACTTCATAGATGGAAAAGCTGAATTGTGCAATGCAATGCAAAAAAAAAGGGCGTGTACAAACAAGGTAAAAACACGAAATCTGAGGGAAAAGGTGAAATATCTGTCCGTGCAGCAAGATCGTTTTCTTCACGAGATTTCTTGAATTAAGATTAAATCTAGAAATAAGCATGTCTGAATGTGTGAACACTTAAAATAGGAAAATACTCTTAAAACAAGCCCCGCCCCTCGCACGTATTGTAGTGTTTTGGCTTTGATCCAGCGGATGTCATCATGTCTATGTGTGTGCTGATGTCATCATATCAACTACATCTACATTAGTGCCAAGTTTCAAGTAAACTGAAACAAAATGGATGTTTTTTTTGTAGTCATATGAAATTTCACCAATTATGAATAAATGGGATAATTTTTTTTTTAATTCATAAAAAAAAAAAAAAAAGAACTATGACCTACTTTTCCTAATATATAACCACATTTATTTTGGATCACTGGCAATCTTTAACACAAATTTGATATGAATTCAACCAATAGTTTGGCTGCTAGAGTGTAAACAATCAAACAAACAACAAAAACAATATCCATTTACCTCCCGTTCAGTAATTATCTAACACTTCTAAATCTAAAGTTTGTTTTTTATCTTGGCAAGAACCAAATAATAGTGTGGACTGGATGAACTCATGAGCTTTCATCACAGCTAGTTCACATATATATGTGTCGTCGTGCCCCTAAGCCCCCCTCCTAAAGTCCCAGTAAAATGTTCCACAAAGTTGTTGTAGGTGTTTGTGGGTACATCCTCATTTGAAGTCTGTACATGCCTGGCTTTACGTGCAGCTGAGTGGGCTGCCGTGTCATGCTGTTTTCTCACTCATAATATACAGTTATGTGACAGTGATTCTTCCTTCCCTTTGATAACACTGTAATTTGGTTTTCCGAGAGTGCTGTACAACACAACTGAAGGGAGATGACTATGAATTACTGACAAACACTGTGCCAGCTGACCTACAATGTGGAAAGAACATGGAAATGTTCTTGAAGTCGGTGTTTCCCAAACTTATTTTTTGTTTATTGTGCCCCTAAAGCACAATCAGAGACGATCAAGCACGTTGCAGATACTTCAAAATGACACTTAAAAAGACTATAAACCATTGTGAACAACAGTAAAGGAATTGTTTAATGGAAAACTTGCATAATTATTATTATTATTATTGGTAATACTTGTGCTTTGGTGAAATTGTATAGTGTTACATAAAACAGTTTAACCTTCAAACACCTAAACAGTCACCAGCATAATAATATCATGACTTTTTACTATTTCAACTGTTTAATCGTATGTTTAGTTCACTATTTGTTTGTAAATAATAGCGTAACATTATTTAGTACATTTTCAATTATATGTTCTTTACGTTGGCTTAGCCTATCATGTCCATTAAATGTACACTTTTTAGGTTTATAGTCAATTTCACATGCACTTGTAAAGGAAATGTATTACATTTATTTATAATAGTGTTTAGATGTTTTCCTTGTTAACAATATATATGGATAAATACAACACTTTTTAAGTAAAATCTTCTTCTTCTCTATGAATACCTCATAATTGCAAGGGATAAAACATAAGCCTGGTTGAGAATATGAAAAAAAAACCCAAAACAAATCCACCATGTCAAAGAGCTCATTTGAATGGAATCTAAAGTAAATACTGAAAACTACACCCTCTGTATCATGATTGTATTTATTACTATAAGACTTAGTTGCTGCATGAAAATGAGGACAAAAAAAAAAACATCCAGAAGTCGAATCCTGCCGTGCATTATTAGGTCCACCTCCCTCTGATTTGGACCGGATCCCAGAGGAGACGACACGGGGTTCCCTCTTTCTCTGAGAAGAGTCAGAGGGTAGAGAGGGGGCCAATGTCAGAACAAGGGCCCCTACCGTGAGAAAGCCCTCTCAAGACCTCCACAATAAAAACATGGAGCCATCCCTCGGGATGCTGGTCCTAATTAACAACATCAAAGCAGAGCCTCAGGAACCTCGCAGCACTCAGGCGACAGACTCGTAAGTCGCAGGAGCAGCGATACCACGGGCGTTCAGCGTCACGTACCACGGTGTGTGGCGTTCACGGCCTCACGTGGAAAAGACCTCAGCAAATGTTCTGCTGTTTTTTTTCTGGGTGTTCACAAGTTCTTTTCCCCTCACACTCACACAGCATTAAATGTAGGGCCATTTGTCATGTGTGGCATCAATGAAAGGCTGTTCAGACAGAAAGGCCAGTAAAGACAGGAGACATCAGCTGAATGTCTGTGGTCTGGGTACATACCGCCTTTTTACTGTTACTGTGTACAGTTCTACCACAGGAGGGCAGCCAAGGGTTGAACTAAAGGGTCATCTGAATGCATATGGAAGGAAAAAGCAAAGTGCAATACGAAAAATTACTAAATAAAAAGGCACTATTCTGCCATTTTGCACTGACTGTTTGTAATAGGCTTTTATACTGTAGATAGGTTTATATTTATATTTTTATACTGTGAACAGTTTTTATAAGTGTATTTATAATTTATTGCACTGTGGAACCGGAGCTGCACCACAATTTCGTTGTAAAAGCATTCTATTCTATTCTATTCTATTCTATTCTATTCTATAGACTGGAATTACTCTAGAGCAGGGGCCACATACAGCCCAATATGACCTGAAATGGGCCGGATCATTAAAATATTAACTTAATAATATATAAATGTGTAGTTTCTATGTTTTAGTGTGAAAAAAAGTAAAATTGCATTACTAAAATGTTTACATCTACAAACTATCCTTTAAAAACATGAGAAAAACATGAACAAAAAGAAATCAATTATCAACAATTTATTCCATTATTTGGCCTCAGTTCCTCATTTTAACAGATCACAGTGGATCTACAAATACACAAAATATTTAATAATAGGTAGAATATTGGTACAATTACACTGAATTGAGACATTTCAGGTTGTTCATATTTTTTTGTGTAATTTAACTTTTTTTTTTACCCAAAAAAAAAAGAGAAAAAATGTGGTTTTCATTATTTATAGTTTATTCTGATAGTGTTTTATTGGTTTATTGTGTCCTATTTATTTTCTACTTAACGAATATAGGTTAATAAGGTTTTTTTTTGTCAGTTAATAAGCATTTTTTTTCCTACTCTGTGGAATGTAAAAGAGCTGAGGACTGAAGTTTTCCATGGCGGCTCTGTTAATATGTGACTTTCCGTTCCTGTTACAGTTCAGCTGAGGCATTTCTGAAATCTCCACTAAGTAAATGATTAGCACATGCACATGTGGCAGCTGTCACCTTCTGTGCCTGTGTGGAAACCACACACAAAAGCCAGATTTACAGGCAGGCTGCCACCTACAGGCCAAAGGGTGAACCTGCGTAAGAGCATTATGAATGTGACCTTTATTTATCAGAGATTGGAGTGAGTCAGTCTGTTCCCAGCCGTTACAAGATCCTTGAATCATTTACCCGTTCTTTATCAGTACGCCAGGAAAAGACCAACGGCTACCGACCAGCTGTCGGTGCACGTTGGCTTCAGACATGGCAGCAGGTGAATTGTGGGATGTGGTTTGAGCTGTGGACAAAACTGAGATTTGGTTTTTCCTTTATTGATCAGCAGGGGTGGAGGAAGTACTGACGTTTAATACTGAAGTAAAAGTACCAATACCCAGATACTTATGCATTTCTCTGTATTATGATCCAATCTGATATATGTGAAACTTCAATAAACCAAAGCAGTTGTAATTAATTCTGACCTCACTTTGCATTTAACATGTTTTTAAGCCTTTAGTTAAAAAATATAAGATTTATCGCATTAATTTTCAGATGTTTTATACCAGATTTCATTCAATGCATCAGATGTTTCTAACCGCTTGTGTTACTTCTTGGGGTCAGAGGTCATAATAAATAGTGACTTTACCTTTAAAACCATTTAGTTCCATTTTGGGTTTGTCTTTTAAAGTGACACATAAAGTAGTAAATTCAAAATGTCATAAATTTAAAAGCCTTTGTATCAATCCCTATAGAAAGACTATTATCAATCTGATCATTTTCAACAGTTAATGGAAAATAGAGCCTCACAGCTGTGGTTTATATGCACTTTACCAAGACAGGTTTCATTTTGAATTCACTACCTTATGCGTCACTTTAAGTTGCACATATGTTTCCTAATTCACCTTAAGTGTTTTGCACAGTATCAGGTCTAATTTTTTATTGGTTTTTCACTCCCATCGTGCAATAAGTCTATTATGCAATGTCCTCCTGATTAGAGACAATCACTGCTGATAGTGTTGGACTGGATGTGTTATACTTATTGTACTGTGTTTGTGTTAGTTTGCTTTTGCAATGCATAAGGCTTTTAATTACGTTATGCATATAGTTAATATCTTTTTTTGTTTGTTTGTTTGTTTGTTTGTATGTTTTTTTCAGTCTGAAGGACAAACGCTTCACAGATGTACTGTATCTGGTCCATATATGCAACAAATCACTCCATGAAATAAACATGTATAATGCAAACTCGACTAATTAAACAATTACTTTGTACTGTCGGACTGAAAAGGAGTAGGCTGAAGCATCTTCTGTTTGTTCTAAAATTAGTTTATTTTTAAATACTTTTTTTTTTTTTTACAGTTACTACTATTCTTGCTGTTTGCTGCAGTTTCTCCAGTACAGAACTTATTTAATTTGACTTATTCAGTGATTCCTACCTTTTTATTGTTGTTTTGTTGTGTATCTGCAGAGAAATCACATGGGCTTAAGTAACTAATCCATGAGCTAATCTGCTCATGGATTATAAATGAAATATTAAAAAACTATTTAAAGTTTGAATATGTTCAATATTTTAGCCGTTTACTCATATTTAGCTCAGCATTTTATCATGTGTTATCTTATGCTTTGAAATACCTGTCTAACCCATTTTTTTTACTTTTTAGTTTACATGTGATAAGTGATGATGGTCCGAATGGTTTTATTATATGACACAATGCTAAAACTGTTGATTCCTGGTAATAATAACATTTCTGGAATGTAGATATGTGTATTAACACTTATTATCATTTCACTTTAAGAACAAAAAATGTAAAAATAGATTTGAAAAGCAGAGGGACACGACAGTGATATCTTTGTAGCTCATAGAACAGATGAGGTAAAAAAAAAAAAGGCAAATATCACAAGATTAAATACAAATAAACACATTTATATAATTCCATTAATTACTTAATGAGGTCTTTTTATTTAGTTTTATTTTTAAGCATTATAAAGAGACATTACTAATATTTTTTTGCTGTTTTTTTGTGTGTGTGATTTGGTCTTGTTCTCTTTAGTTTAATAGGTTTGTTGTGTAATTTGGTTTATTTGTATCGCGTTTCTGTGGTTCTTTATCTCTAAATACATGTTTATGTAAATGTGTTATTTAATAAAATAAAATAAAATAAAACAGAGACAGAAATATGGCCCCTCAGTGCAAACACGCATATGCAACTGAACTGAACCCAGTGTTTTTAGCGTCCGTTCAATAAAAATCACTATTTAATTAAGGCACAAATCAAGGAAAATAAAAGCCTAAAAGTCAAGGCTTTTATTCTGAAGTGCTGGTTGTAGCATTATAGAGGTAAACAACCAGTTAATCACATTATCACAATTGCCTTTCGCTCCCTGTCGGTATTATTTACCGTCCTCTTGAGGGTAGTAAACAAAATCTGTATAACAATCAGGTCAACAACAGGCAGAATCATGAATAAAAGATAAAGTCGGTCAGTGTGAACTGGGTAAACAACTCTAAGGGCAACATCTTCACTCATCATCAAACGTCCGTCTGAATGAGGGAGCAGGTATATTTGTTTCACACGCAGATGATCTAACGTGTCACATGTTGTGGCAGACCTCTGATGAATAATTCAATGCTCCTGAAAGGCGACTTGAGAGGGAGAGGGCAGCGTCTAACTAGATTCCACACCTTGAAGAGCCTTTTTACCGTTACAACTTGTTAAAAGATAGAACAATTACCCATCCTGTAGTAAGAAAAAGAACAGAGGGAGGAGGACGCAGCTTGTCCTCTTAAAGAGCTCGAGTGTTCCTGTCCTCTCAGCACTCGGCGTTTAATATCCTCAAGTGTGGAAGTGCTACACACATCATTTTGTTTGGGAACTTTTTGTGTTGCTTTCACTTTTGTTAATCCTCAGGATGGGAAAGTACAACCAGTGCTACACACACACACACACACACACACACACACACACATTAGGCCCAAACTCTGAACATCTGAAGCATTTTTTGATAGAGATAAACTGTCTGAACCGTGACATTTTCCAGAGTAACTTAAAAAGCGGATTTTTGCATCAGTCTGGGGCGACTTAGACTCATGGACTGGAAATTATTTCATTTTGTGGTTTTAATGAAAGTATAGGTTTACCAAGAAGTTAAAAAAAATGCATGGAATAAATGTGAAATGTAATTTAGATTTTATTCTACACAAATATAGCATTATGTTATTTAAAGGGGTCGTATTTAGTTAAACCCACTTTTATTATTAGTCTGTGGTTCATTTATTTGTGTATTTGGACCCTAATAGTTCATACAGTTTTAATTTGAACCCTCTGGCTGCTGCAAAATTATCTTTATATAAATTCCAGCAAAAATCAAGTGGATTTTCCCAAACCTGTTTTAATTAGACTTCCAATGAACATGTCTTTAAGTATGACAGCGGTTGTAGTAAAAACTGAAAATATGTCCAAACCTGGAGCTGATTACCTAAAATGTTCAGTTGTTGGTTGAAAAGGACAGATTAGCATAGTCAATAACCTGGAGGGGGCGGGGCCTGAAGTGGCTCATGTGCATTTAAAGGGCCAGCGCTCCAAACCACCTTTCTGGTGTCATTACTCAGAAATAGGATTAAAGAGTTGAATAAATGAAGAATTCAGACCCAAAAAGAACATTTACAGTTTTTGTGAACCACAGGGAAATGTTTGAAAATGCACAATTCCATTTTAAGAAGCTAAATATCACTCCTTTAAACAAATATTTTTGCATTACTTTATCAACAATGAGGTTGTTTATGCTCTAAGAACATTATAATACATATCATTGCGTTCCTCATTATTCTTCGTGTCAGGAGTAACTGCACATTTTTGCTACATTCTAAAGTTTAGGATAATAATTAAGCTAAACTGTGTGAAATCTGGTGTTACAACAAGTTAATAAATAATTTTATTTCCTCTTTTTGTTCCTATTTATACACATCAGGTGCAATGATCATGTACTGAGTCCCATCTAAACTTTATGAAGAGTAAATCACATTGTTGCAATCATTTCATGAGGAGAGGTAAAAATATTTTATTGCAGTCCCTGCCTGAGCTGTGACTCATGGGAAGAATATGCATTTGCAGAAGACTTTTAATGAAAATCAAAAAACGTCCTTCCTCAACAAGTTTATTTTACCAGGTATTTTTTTTCTTTCTTATGTTTGATACAAAATAATGAGATGCAATAGAAAGAAAAGTTATGTTCACCTGGAACATCACACCACAATGTAAACATGTAAATTCTAATTCTCTATTTATATAAATAGTTATACAAGTACCAAATTCCTCATTTTCTTTTATTTTCATTTGTGTTTTTTTTTTTCTATCTGTCTTTTTCTTTGGACCTTTCTTTACCTTATCTTAGTGGTTTTAATGTTTCAGACACCCTTAAATGTTTCGAAACTTTCAAATATTTATGAAATATTGGCTGTAAAGTCTTTTTTATGTTTCAAAAGGTGTGGCTGCATCAGACAGACAGGTTTGCAAAATGGAAAAATACTGGACAGAGTTAATTTCTGAGATTGATTTGTGTGATATAAAATTGATTAATGCAATATATCAATGTCAATTTCCCAGTTTGGGATCAATAAAGTATCTATCTATCTATCTATCTATCTATCTATCTAGAATGTATAACACTTGACATTGATTTAAAGAATAAACTAAGATTTGGAAAATTGTTCAGACATTTCTTCATCTATGTAGGATTTTGATGGTGTGTTTATTTTAGAAAATATATACATATAAATCTATGAAAATTCACAATACAAACATATCTAGAGAAAACATACAAAAGGGAGCATAAGGAAGCGTTGTACGTGCACAGTGCAAACACTGACATGTGGCAGCAGCAGAACAGAAGTGTTTGACAGCACATTAACCTGAGAGTCAGAGGCCTTCCAGCACCATAGCCGAATAAAAAGCAGGCTTTGTAACTCCAGGACACAGACAGATTCATGAGCACGCAGCTGCCGCACAATAACTACTGTCATTTCACAAGAGACGCCCGACGTCCTCAACCTTGTCTGAAGGCTCTAATGGCCTTTCCAGGGCAGCCACCGGAGCCTGCTGGCTGCACCAAGGTCAAGAAGCCAAGAAGAAGAGCCATCGAGGGTCAGGCTGGACAGAGCGTGTTGTCTGAAACACAACAGCCGTCCAACAGCAAAAGAACCAAACGGCCACAGTCGGTGAGCAGGCGTTTAGTCACGGTGTAGCGTTCAGCTGCTCAAGGTTTCCAAAGCTGTAATGAAGTTTCCTATGGTTAAGCAGGAACACTTCCACAGTTTAAAAATGATCTGTAAATGATCTGTGGCAAGTTTCACCGCAGCCCAAGTGGAAACAAGTGCTGGAAGCAGCATTAAGATCCTAATGGGAGGATAAAAATACAAGGAGCACTTTGAAATTACATAACTAATAATCAACTCAACATAGGGGTGGGTGACATGGAAAAAATATCATATCATGATGCATTAAAAATAACATATTATACATCATATTATAATGATTACAGGTCTGTGCCGCAATCAGTAAAGAAGCAAGTACATTGTGTGTTTGAGCTTAAGTTTATCTACATGTTAGAAATGTAAATGTAAACATAAAGAATTAAAGGTAACTGCACGATATGGAATTTATCTCAATTTTTTAACTCAGGGGTGTCAAACATGCGGTCCGGGGGCCAAATCCGGCCCACCACAGGGTCCAGTCTGGCCCTTGTGATGACTTTGTGAGATGCTAAAATTAAACTAAGATATTAACAATCATTTTAGT
>JAPSES010000144.1:13727848-13738165 GCA_029822895.1 Maxillicosta whitleyi
TGCACAAATAAAGATGGATTTGATAAACTTAAAACATGCAAAGTCAGATGCCGTTTCACAAACTTGATAAACTAATTGTTTGTTGCCTCCGCATCAATACACGTATCGTGAAGAGGCCCACGATGATATATCCCCGTATTGACATTTTGAACACACCCCTAGTTTGGTGTGTATGTAGAACATGGAGTTGGCAAAAACAATGCTGCTGTAGAGGCCACGGGGAACATAATGTAAACCTAACGTTAAAAACCAGGCCGGCCCAAAGCATAGACCGGCAAATTTGTTGCCAACTCTTTTAATCTAGATTGATTTAATCAATTTGTTGTTGTAGCACTAATATCTAGGGACACAGAATAACGACTGATAATTATCGGTCCCATATTGAAAAAAATGACATTCCAATAATTTAGATAATTAAAGGTTTCACTGATAAATACAGCCCATAATAATAAATCTAAACTGCTTAGATTTCACATATTTCACCAGTATATAGCGTACGTTATGCAGAAAAAGCTTAAATTAGCCTAATGTCAAAAAACAGCAGCCGATCTTCACTAAATTATGCAAGTGTACATAAATGGTAAATAACTGAAAACCTGTGGTTGACTATTAACTGAGTTTTACCACCGACTTGAAATAATAGTATAATTTGTCGGATGGGAACTACAGGTAGTCCTTGGCTTACGAAATCTCCGCCTTACGTTATTTCGACTTTACAATGCTGGAGTCTGGTCCACTATTACTGTACGACGCCGGAATTTCACCCGCCATTACTGTACATATGTACTGTATACTGTACATTAATATGAAGCTAAATGCATGTATTTTAATAGTTATTTAGAGATTTAGGGAGTATTTAGGAGTACTAAAGGTTTAATTCCGACTTACGTGACATATCAGGTTACGTCGACAGAGTAAGAACGGAACTCGTTTTTAACCTGAGGACTATCTGTATTTATCATATCAGTCACGAGAAGCGAGAAGTCATCTGTATCGGTTGTAAAAAAAAAACAAAAAAAAACCAATTGTCGTACATCCGTAATTCTATTTGGATTTAGGGTAAATTACGCTGTAAATTATAGGCCACAGGATGTATTAACTTATCTTTATGTTTTATTCTTCTTAGTTCTGATCGTCTTGTCTTCTATTATATTGACTTTTCTATAGGTGGATGTACGGGTTGGATCACAATGTGCATTGTTCTTTGTTCTCGGTTTCAATAAAAGTAAACTCAGAAAAAAAAAAAAGAGATGAGCTTTATCACAGCGAGGACCATTGTGGCGAGACGATGACTTAGCCTCTGGAGTGATGCTTGGCAGTGGAAGCAATAGCACATGCAAGAAGAGGAAACATCAATCAGCTTGAGAATGTTTTCCCTTCGCTGACTCACCCACTTGTTTGTTTTGGCCACTTCAGAAAACGCTTGTTTTCCTGTATCCCTGAAAAAAAAAAATTGGCACGTTTTCGGGGGCTTTACTATTCGCACACTGTCTTTTCCTGTTTCTCTTTTCTCCTTTTCCCTCTTTCATAAATAGATGAAGACGCTCATATTTATTTGTGCACAACTTTATCTACATTCCACAGTTTTTTTTTTCTTCTTCTTCTTATGTGTGTCCATGTCTGGTGACTGATGTGGAATGTTGCCCCATGGCTGCAGTGGGAAAATCCCAGATGTGAGGAAACTGATTTCTCCTCCATGATTGGGTCATGTTGTTGGCCAGGAGGTCTTACACCAGGCCCCCATGAATAGTCTGGGAGATTGCTCTTCCCAGCCTAATGGAAACAAGGCTCAGGGAGCAGGGAGCGCGCCCCCCCCTCACTCCTGCCCCAGCCCCCGAGGGCTTGTCGCAGGCATGTGCTATAAATTTCCTGACCATATATTCCCAAGTCGAGTTCATTTTTCCAGAGGAGCCACACATGTGGTGTATATCTGAGTTTAGATTATGGGGTTGGGGTAGGAGGAGCGGACTTTGGTCCCAATCCATTAAAGTGGCCACTAATTCTGTTTTCTTAGAGGACCATAGTAATGTCATGGTTTCTTCTTTCTGGGGGCCTTACAGATTTATGTATTCCCAAACGATTATCTGTGTCTTCAGATAGTTTTCAAAACAAATATTCAACTCATTAACTTAACTGTATGTTCCTGTATTTGTGGGTCTGACTTTTATATTACCCTCCTGACACCACATGAGGCAAAAATAAGAACATTTGGACAACTCCCATTGTAGAGGTAGGAGTTTATAGAGGTCAAAGTTTATATAGAGAGGCTTAAAGAATGTAAAACTGGCATGACAAGCGTACGTGACTATTGTTTCATTGAATGACAAAGCATGTAATGCTGTCAGGTCTGAATCTATTAGGGATGCATTGCCCACAGAAATGCATGGGAAAACATTTACACCGCTGCCCAGCACCTGGTTTCTATTAGAGCTATGAGGATTTAATCACAGAGGTCCATTTCTCTCTCAATCACTCCACTATTTTTCTCTTGTTTTCCCCTCAAAAAGGTGGCAGATGTAAACTATACTCATGCTTTGCTGATTTAAAGTCATTTTCAGTTTCAGTCTTGTCTGCGGAAGGTCAAGAAGCGAAGACAGTTAGTCTCCATGAATCAAAATCAGACTGGAAGTTGATGTTTATAGTGAATGTCACAATGAACCACAAACTCCAGTTTATGCCAAAAAAAAAAAAAAAAAAAAGAATGACTGCTGCTGAATATCTATCTATCTATCTATCTATCTATCTATCTATCTATCTATCTATCTATCTATCTATCTATCTATCTATCTATCTTATTCTGTAAAAGGTGTAAATAAATGGTTAACTATACATGTCTATCTTTGCATCAACACTACAACATGCATTCATTCTGAGCTCACAAATAATGATTATTTTCATCATTGCTTCATCTATAATTTTCTCATTTAATTCATATTTTATTCAACAAAAACTGCAAAAAATTGTGAAAATCGGACCCTTACAGAGTCTATTTCACCAAATACTGTTCAACGACAGATAAAGATTTTCCACCAAATACATGTTGGACAAAAAGTCTGAAAACTGGGGAAATCTTCTGATAAAATGTTACAGTTTCATTGTAATGATTCCTTTTCAGTAGATTATCTTTTATGCAAATAATTCATTTGAATGATTTGCTGCTGCAGACACTCATAGGAATACTCTGAAATGCTAATTTTCATCTGTAGTGTGTTATTGGAGGACTTGAGGCTTTATCTCTTTATTTGAAAGAAACACATTTCTTTATTGTGGTAGACAATCAAGGTCAATGAAGTTACCATATTTGGTTCCTTGTCCATAAGTGGCAAAAAAATATCCATGAGGTATGTATGAAAATACAAGAAAAACACATGTAATCTGAAAGGAACATGTATTTTTGAAAAAACTGAAAATTCCTTACATTAGTACCATTACTTCATCATTCATTACATTAGTACCAATTCTTCATCATTCCTGACATTAGTACCATTACTTCATCATTCCTGACATTAGTACCATTACTTCATCATTCCTGACATTAGTACCATTACTTCATCATTCTTTACATTAGTACCATTACTTCATCATTCTTTACATTAGTACCATTACTTTATCATTCCTTACGTTAGTACCATTACTTCATCATTCCTTACAATAGTACCATTACTTCATCATTCTTTACATTAGTACCATTACTTCATCATTCTTTACATTAGTACCATTACTTCATCATTACATTAGTACCATTACTTCATCATTCATTACATTAGTACCATTACTTCATGGTACCAAACAGAGCAGCACTCACTGTTCATACGCAGGTGGACCTTACAGACCCTGTAGAACCACATTGGACCTCAGATTGTTTCCTCACTGTAACTACTGCTGTCACTGTCTTGTAATGTGAGCGGAAATGACCAAAAATAGTCACTTGCTCGATAAAGGGCTAGTATTCCTCTTCAAAACAAAAGAAGAGATGGGTTTTATTAATTGGTGTAGGGGTTCACTGTGAATTCCTTTCCAGCTCTGTTCAACTCATCAGCCCATGATAAGCTGGAAGTACAGTAAAGGTATTGTTTTCCAGCTGAGACACAAACAGGTCCTGCTGGGCCCTTAACTTTTAAAGCCGGAGAGTCCGAGAGCGGCGAGGATGCAGGAAGTCAGCTCTGCCTCTGCCTGCTATTGCTCTTTGATTACTGAGCCAAATTTTTTAATCAGGTCTGAAACCACAAGAAAGCCGCAGTGCTACACTGCCCCAGGACAGAGCCTCTTTTAACAGTAGCCAGTGCTTTTATTCTTCTTTTTTTTTTAAGTCTGGGTACAGGTAGAAGTGCACAGCTATGTAAACCAGCAGCAGCGTGGTTACCCACAGCCGTGCTTCAGTGCAGAAGGACACAGTGTTTGGTGTGAGCCATGCCACGTGCTTGGCCAATCTGAGGATGTGGAGGAGAAGGCTGCAGACATTTTGCCTCCCTGCAACATCTGGAATCTCTGTGGTTTATGTGGGAAATGTGTGAGGCCATGACAGAGCTGGTGTGCTTACTGTATCTAAACCGACCCTGCGGAAATGTTCTCGGATTGGAAATAATGTGTGTACGACAGCAGTATAGCAACTACAATGTGGAGCTCCAGAAAGATAAAGATTTAGACAAAAGAACTCTAATAATGTGTATTTATTTCTAGCAGTGTGGTGTATTTTCACACACACACACAAACACACACAAAAGGAGATAATGGCACTAAAGACTGTTCCAGCACTTATCCGACACATCCCTAGTGTAGTGTGGCCCTTCCTGGCTCATTACTTCCTAAATCTTGTTTCTGCCTTTCTTCCCAGTTGGCAGCTGAGTTCTGGACCAACCTGTTAGCTTTTGTGCTGCTTCACACACACTTAAACACACACACACACACACACACACACACACACACACACACACAAACTGCGCGTCCTGCCCACGTCTCTTTCCACTCAGTTTACAAAACCCAGGCCCGAATTCCTGGAGACACACACAGGCGGACGAACACAAAAAGCGCCCTCACCTTGGTCACATTGAGGAAGTCATTCCCAAAAGGATTTATTGACTGTTTCTTTTTTAATTGGCAGAATGACTATAATTAGGTTTTAGAACAATAAACCTGTTTCCTTTCGCCCGAAAACATAAAACGTGGAGAGAAAACCCAGCTTTCTGAAAACACACTTTGCACAATGGCAGGATCAAACTAGATGATTTATACTTGGCAACGAATGATGCCAAACATGATGGGAAATGTTGAACATGATGATCTCATTCAGTATAAGGGCCTTGAAGGCATCATTAAAAGACATTATATGCTATTTTATGTATACTAGCTACGATAATTGCAATGAAAATGTTGAAATTGCAGTAAAAACGTTAAAAGATTTTCAGAGCGGGTTAACTAAATAGTTTATTAAATGTTTTTACAACCTTGACAAATTACTGTATACACAAAGAAACGTCTAGAAATACTACCAGGCGTCTTTTTTCCCTCTCTCTCTCTCTGTCAAACAGCCGAGCTGGCCTCTGCACTCAGGAAACCACAAGTCATTTTCCATCTTTCCATGTGTGGAATTTTTCATGCACTCGTCATGCCAGCAGCACCCTTTATAGTCTGAGCAGGATCTACAAATGACGACTTGCTTATAAATTTAGTGCATGATGTCACCGATCTGGCACCTGTTAGCAAACGGACGGACGGTCCAATCCGATGAAACTGGATTTTCCTGCTGCTATAGGCAGGCTTTAAATCAGCCTGCTTCACAATGTCCAGGTCTGTTTCGGAATAGTTGAAGTGCAGATGAAAATACTTGGCTGCAGTCGTACACAGCAGTGGAAAAAAATGTGCAGCCTTGCATTTTTTTTTATACTTAAGTCACTTCTAATATTGCTGTAAACAAAGATGAGATTCAACGACACGTGCGATTTCCAAAAAAAAATCCTTTGGATTTCTTCTTGTTGTGACCTCCTTGAAGTGGGCGTATAGTTTGGTTACCCGCCATCACTGCCCTCCAGCTTATGTATTAATAGGCTCTGAGGAAAAAAAGCTACTTCTGTGCAATATTAGTTTCCCCTCATGCATAGATGCAAACACTCACAGATGTCTTATTTAGTTTTTTGTGCGCAGACTCATGGGTTGAATGCTGAAATTATTACTTCTTACTAACTATAGCTATTACTTATTACCAGTGTTGGGAAACTAGTTTGTTAAACTACAAGTAGTTCATCATGGGAGTCACTCAAACTATAAAAAAAAAAAAACATGGTTAGAACAAGTAATTTTAGAAACTACTTTTGATTTTCAGGGTTAAATTGAAAATCTACATGTGTATATCAGAGGCGGCAGCATGAAATTTTGAGTGGGGGGCGAGATTTTCTGAAGTGTATCCTCACGAGTGCCAAAATTTTTGAAATCTAGACCCTCTGAAATGTTATTTCCTGCATTTTGAGGGGCACTTAGCTCAGTTTATACCCCTACCACTAGGGCGTTGACATCTCTATAATATGACAACGCTTGGGAATGGGAGGGGCATGACCTAAAAAATGACCTAAAAATGACATAAAAAAAATGCAGATGTTTTCTTGTTCTCTTTTTCAGACACGACTTAAAAAATCATGATGTGGGCTATTTTCTTATTATTGCATTTCAGTGGAAAAATACAAAAAGGTGTCAGATTGACACCCCATGCTGCTGCCACTGTACATGAAACAAAATCTGGGGTAGCACTGGCAGGAGGGGTGTCCATGGTGGTGACAAATGCACAGCGTTAGTAATGATCGCACATCTGTGAAGCGTTCGAGTGCTGCCAGGGCAAACCAATCAGAGGCAGCGTTGGCTGTGATGACATCATGACAATGTCACACCTTAAAAGCAAATCAGGATGAAATAAAAAAGGGATTGTTTTGTGTTCCACAGTGAAATACAATTTATATTACAAAAATAAATCTTAAAAAAAAAAAAACTTAATTTCACATTGTTACCCAAAATTGTAGTTCACAAATTGAGTTAAACTACATAAAAATGACCCAGTAAGTGCTTGAATTACCCGACGTGTCACAAAATATAGTATATTTTATATATTTTATACTATATTTATATTATAATAAACAAGTAGTTCAACTCCATCTAGGTTAAGTTTCCCTAACACTACCTATTGCTTCTAATTTGATCGATTCAAATTGTAAGATATAAGCGGTATAGAAATAAAACTGAAAGCACATGGCAGATATAAAAATACAATCATATTAAAAAATGCTTACATAACTGTTCCTGTGAGGACCTTTGGCTTCTTTTTGGGAACTCTGTGACACTTTGCTAAGTTTGGAATTTACTGTCACAACAACAAAAAGACTTCATAATGAAAACCAGCAGTGAGGTCAGAATCCAATAAAGAAAAAGGAATAATAACACAGTAAATAATTCATACGGACAACTGAAAACATCCAATCCTACATCTGATGTCAGTATTCACCCTGCAAAGCCCTGCTCTGTTGTTGTATATGTCCTGATTACAACGAGGCAGGTGGCAGGCGCGCTCATATTTGCTCATTTGTTGCTGTGAATGTCTTGTGATGTGTATATTACGGTTCCTAACAGGCCTCCAGAGAGAGTCACTGTGCAAAGAGGGAGAAACTGCAGCTGTTCAGGGTCGTCGTCAGCCTCCACTTGTAGTAGAGAACAGCTGAAGTACAAGCAGGAGTGAAAAACAGATAAGACGAACCCGCTGTGATGCATTAGAAGAGCTATGAACATTATATAATACCCACCAGTGCATCATCTATAACTGGACTGGTGGTTTATAGAGTCACTGGGGCCTGCAGAGGAGTCATCTCACACTGAGATGGATGTGCAGCCGCATACTAAAGGGGTTTGTGTGTAAATGTAAACCAAATACTGCAAAAAAAAAAAAAAAGTATGGGATGAAGAAACACTGGAAACAGGGTTTGTGTTCTTTATATTTTCTTGATAGTGACTAATCCCACTGTGTTCACCTGAATACTATCAATGCACTTTTTATGGATTTTATGGATCAACCACATTTTATGGATTTCCTTGATATAGAAAATAACTTTGATTAAAAGGTCAAGTGATAGGAGGTTTTCCTAGGCTAATGCCGATCTACAAAATAAATAAATAAAAAAATTCGTCATCCAATGGTCGATATCTATAACTGATTTTTGAGGCTGATATTTTTTTTGAACGCACATTGGCTCTAAGATGCATTATTACACTACTTACATTAATACATGTACACAGATACACATTAAGTGCTAAGTTCTAATATCTTATAACATTTTTACTTCTGACCAAACAAAACAAAACAAAACAAAAAATCAAGGCTGATATTGAAATATATGAAGAAAAAAAAAATTTATTTTACTTTAACTTTAATGAGGTGATTCACGTCTTCGCACTTTTATTTTTTTGGTTGTCATATCAGTTCAGGGAAATGTAAATAAAGTATCTCATGATAAATAAATAAAGCATCTCACACACTCATGCAGAGGTAACACTTGCACATTGCACTTCATATATATTATATACAAAGTACATACTTAGGTTTCTGCACTATGCAAATATGAGTTTGTGTTTGTAAGTTTGTCATAGTTATGAGGTTAGTATTTTATATATTTGTTTTATGTTTGATATATTTATGATTTCACTTTAAGTTATTTTGTATATAAATTGTTCCTTTCATTTGCGTGGCCTATTTTATTTATTTATTTATTTATTGGACCGTTCTTTCATTTCACTGTTCATACCATGAGCATGTGTCAAAACTTTTCAATCTTGAATCAACTCAATCATCTAGAGGACAGATACATCTAAAAGTTCTGTTAAGATACCAGGAACTTAAATATTATTTAATACACTTTAAAACTAAAATAATCAGTTCCACCTTAACTGTGCTCCATGTTCAGGTTATATTCATTGTTTATTGAGTAGTAAGTTTACTATCTAAATGTGTCCCTGCAGACAAAAAAAACAAAAACAAACAAAAAAAAAACTAACAAACAAAAAAAAAAACTAACAAACAAACAAAAAAGTGTCCCTGCAGACTAAGATCGACTGCAGGTGAAACAATGACAAATTGATTTAACAAAATAAACAAATCACGGTATTTAATTTAAACGAGTGAATTCTGCACCATCTTCACTCTAAAACATCTGTTACTAAAGAAAGAAGATGCAATAAACATGTTTTGACTGTGACAGCCTGGACCTGGAAATGAGTTTTGCAGCAACAGGATGTTAAAATTAACAAGTAGATATCGTATCTGCCTTTAGAATGCAGCTTCAGTCTTCTTATAATAATACAATATCCGACATATACAAACATGATAACAAACAACCTCTTATTTATGTTCATGTCTACTTAAGGTCAAATGGATGGTTTGCCAGTCTCTACAGAAATCTGAAAATTAACATTAACTGCATTAAAAATACCTCAATAAGTCTATTTAATGGAGCGAAATCATGTTTCAATATCCCTGTTTGCCATCCTTCTTTGCCCCATTTATCGTCTTGCAGGGAGATGCAGTTCTAAAAGGTCAAATAAGACAATTGCATTAGAACAAAGTTGGGGAAATTGATCAGATATATGACTAAATTACATAACTTATTCTGACTGATACAGCCTTGAACAGGTAAACTGCATGTCGTTAGCAGTTAATGACAAAAATACAACCTTTTTCCTTACTAGAAGCAAGTGACAGCAAGAGATACAGTTTCCTCTGTGGTTGTTCTTACAGTCATATTTCCACATATTGGTAAGTTTTAGTCTGAATCCCAATTCACCCCTTACCCCTAACCCTCCATTTTGCGCGTTCGTGTGAAGGCGTAGTGTTGTCCCGATTCTCAGTTAGACGGAAACAGGGATTTTCCGGGACCACACTATGAAAGGAGGGGTAGAAGAAATTACTCATAATTCTGTTTGAATTATTGGCAAGATGGAGGTAAATGTAGCTAAAAAAAAAAAAAAAAAAAAGTACAGCAGTGATGAAAGACGTACCGTATTTTCCGGACTATAAGTCGCACCAGCCATAAAATACATAATAAAGATGGAAAAGACATATATAAGTCGCACTGGAGTATAAGTCACATTTTTTGGTTAAATGTATTTGATAAACACCAAGAACAGACATGTCATCTTGAAAGTTAATCTTAAATAAAATATAGAATAGAGAACAACAGGCTGAATAAGTGTACAGTATGCTAACGTTACACACTCCGGAGGTAGAAGAGGCGGGGCTTCCTCTTCTACGTCGCTTACGTCAGTTACCGCCAATGTTGAAATGATCAA
>JAPSES010000144.1:13756547-13772295 GCA_029822895.1 Maxillicosta whitleyi
ATTGACCCCAATGTTAATGAAAATTTCAAAGTGATCCAGAATCCAGGATTTCTTCTGGATCACCCCCAAAAGGTAATCATTTCTTCCTTGTGCCATTGCCAACAAATTCTGAAAATTTCATCAAAATCCATCCATAACTTTTTGAGTTATGTTGCACACATACAGACAGATGGACAAACGCCGGCAAAAACATAACCTCCTCGGCGGAGGTAATGAAAAGAATGGAGTTTGGTGCTGAAATGGCAACGTTTCCTCAATACCAGTGAGTTTGAATTTGAGGCTTATGAGGATATAAATTTATTATGTGATGTTATTGTTGTTACTGAGTTGATTGACTGTTGATCCATGGTTCAGACTGAACTGGGACAATTTTGACCTTGTTCGGACGACTCCAACCACATATTTTTTGAGCTATTCACAACAGAAACCCTGCAGAAAACAGAGGTGATTTGTGGTTTTATTATGTCTGTTTTCAGGCTAAAAGCAGAGCTAAGCTAACAGAGCGATAATGTAAACTATCAGCTGATGAAACAAGTGACTGTTATAAGTGTTATTTTGATGAACTTTGAATTTTAGTTTGAAGAAGAAATCAAAATACAGACAATGAACTTGAACATTATATAGTCTATGGATACATAGTGTTGATTCTTTGTTTCTGTTTGGTAGTGCTAAGTGTGTTCTGGTACCTGACTTCCCTCTGCTGTTGGGAATTTGGAATATCTATATTACATAAAACCCCATTCACCCGTGGAACCAAAAGGAATGTCTTGCTTCATGTAGAACACTTTGTACTAGTCACTTGTGTGGTTTAAGGAGCTAGAGCAAAAGCAAAATAACTACTGAACGTTTGTTTGAAGATGTCAGGTTGATTCTTGCAGGACTGTGGAAAGCATTAGCCCACTGTGAAATTGATCTTTTTCATAGTTCTGTTCCAAACTCCAGAGGAAGAGGTGTGTAAAATTAGATTTTTTTTTTTTTTTAAGCTACAGTTTTGGGGGGGAAATGTGCAGATTTTCCCACTCTGTTTTTACAGGTTAAAAAAACTAAAAATAAAAAAAAAGAAAGAGAGAGAGAGAGACATTGCAGCTAAATAAAGACATCATTGAGTTTCTTACTGGGAACTCGGACAACTTTAATTGTTTAGATATCATTCTGACCCTGTGGCCAAATCTTTAAAAAAAAAAAAAAAAAAAGGCTGTTTAATGAGAAAAATTAATTAGAAGCTGAAGATTTTGTGAGCTGTATTTCTAATTAACCCCTAGAGTCAGGAAACACAAATGGACGAAACAGATGCCCCATTCTTGCATAGACCGGAGCCAAATCTGGAACACATTCCCACTGTCTCTTTTCAGTGACATCCCCATAAGGTGCTGTTCAGGAATGTGGGCACTTCTGCTTAGAATGAGACAAATTCCAGAGAAGGCTTGACGCTCAAGTGAGACACTACCCTTGATTCATCTCTTCGTGCCTTTCTCCTCGATGTGGCCCCGGCAATTGTGTGAAGTCCTCACACCATGGCAACTGAGCTGGTATGAGTCAATCCTTTAGATAAATGCATTAATGTTATCTTCTTGGGACAACAAAATGTGAGCTGACTATAACTTTATCAGCGCAAATTGGCCACATTGTGGACCCCAACACAGTGTCTTTGACATGGAAATGAGGAGTTAAGTGTGTGAGCTCTGGGCTCTGTGCCTAGTCTGCGCCACCCACTGAGAGTGCCAGAGATCACCATGGAGGTATCCAAATGTAGCAGCCGGTCATGCGAAAGGGCAACGGCTACCTGGCTACATCTGAGAATAAATTACACTCTTAATGACCTGCAGTGTAAACGAGTTCCTTAACACAAGCTAACCTAATATACAGTCACTGTCATATCTGCAGATGTACGACTGGACATGGTATTCTGGGAGTTGTAGGGGTCTTCAGTCAAAAACCACCTAAATGGTGTTAGCAGGGGGGAGTCATGAGAAGAACACACTGGAGGAACTAGAATGCATAGAGTGCCCTCATATGGTTAATGCTTAAAACTGCATGTGCTTCTCCTGTTCCCCTCCTGGAGTATTTTTTTTTTACACAATGTGCAGGCAGATGTACATTTTATCTGTCACTAGAAGCAGATGTGGCAAAAGTATGCATTGATTACACAAGTATAAGTACAGATATAAAGTAGAAATACACTAAAATTGTAAGAAAAGTGAAAAGGTACATGCTCTGAAATATGTTAAAAGAGGAAAACTAAAAAAGTTACCCCTTTGAAGGACATTATTACAGGCAGTTTTTGTGCATGTATGTAAGACCTATGTGTGTGTGTGTGTGTGCAGGCTATATATGCATGTTTGTATATGCGTGTGTATGTTATATATGTGTAGGCTATATCTGTGTGTGTGTGTGCATGTATGTATGTATGTGTGTAGGCTATATATACAGTATATGCATGTGTGTATGTATGTGTATATGCTATATATGCATGTGTGTATGTATGTATGCATGTATGTGTGCTATACGTATATGTGTATATATATGTGTGTAGGCTATGTGTGTATGTATGCGTGCCATATATGTGTATATGAGTGTTGGCTATATATGTATATAATGTGCTATATATGTATAATTAATATTAGCAATTTATATGAAATGTTTTATGTTATATATGTTTTAAACAATTATATCCAAGGAAATGAAGGAATAATAATTTAATATAGAATATAAAGCTTAAATCAATAAGGATGATACAGTCATAGGTGAATCTCTTATTTGAGTTGCATTGGGTTTTTCCACTTTGTAACAACAGTGAGCTCCATGTTTTCACTGTTATGAGTGAAAATAATGCCATGAGACTTTTGTTCTTGTTTTCTTCTGGATATTCTTACAGTTACAGCCCACATGGTACAGTTACTGACTGATAACCATAACAGAGCCTCTGGTGTGACGGCATGAGAAGCAGTGACCCGCTGTCCTTCAATAATATTTACAACAGGCTCCCTGGATTCCCTGCATTCTTCAACGGTTCTCCAAAACAACTCATTCAGAGTCGAGTGTCATTCTGCACATAAAGCTGGCATTACCTCAACATCTTACCCAACCAACGGACTGAAAGACTAATCTCCAGCAGCCGTTTACTCGGCCCTGTTTACTTATGCGCTATTATCTGCAGACTGTTTAGAAAAGCGCGGCAGTTATGAGCCATTTGATACGTTTCACCCAGAAGCAACAGAAAATACATTGACCAGATTTGAGCACGTTCAAGGATGTCTACGTGAGACTTTTAAAAGGGCAGTAAAAGTGAAGGGTGAGGGGTTACAGGATGGTTACATCCCGGGTCAAGCTGGAGGTTATGTGAAATGTGCCTCGACTTGTGGAAGAAAATGGAGAAGTTTAGTAATGGAAGGCTAAGTTCAGTGCTAATACAGCCCGCGCTGGGCTCTGTCAAAACACTGCTGCCTGCTGAGGGAGCGGAGAAAAAGCAGAAGCTGTTTGCATTCCTTCTAGATCTTCATTTCACGAGTATAAATGGGAAGTCGGTGTACTCCTACACACTGTATTATCTCAGCCCAGTGATGTCAGCTGTGAGGAGCTGGCAAACAGACTTCTACAAAAAGGGCTCCTTGTACTGACCAAAGACAGCACTTATGTTAGTTAAACAATTCCACTATGAATCCATTATCTGGAGCTGTCTCTGTACACACTGCCCATATATCGACCCCCACCTCAGGAGCTTTTATTATGTGCCATTTTACATTTTTCATATCATCCATGTGTGCATTGTCCTGTGCTTTTTTTTTTTTTAAAAATTGCGAATAAGTACATTTTTCTCGCAAAATATAAATGTTAAATTGTACTTCCTATGCAGAATGCTTGTTATTAACTGATGAACTTAGATTAGATTAGATATACTTTATTTATCCCACCCTGGGGAAATTTTCACAGTTACAGCAGCAGTATGGCAGTAAAGTGCAGAGATTTTATATAAATAGCAGGCAGTGAGAGTGAACTTCAACCCATGAAAACCCTCTTATCATTTATTATAATATTTTCCTCTGTATTTTGCATTTTTTTCAGTGAAAATGTGAAAAAGATTACTGGTGAATTAAAGTTGTAGAAAATAACGATGTTTCCATCGTAATGATGAAACCTCTGAACATCCAAATGGATCATATCTGGTGACCATGAAAAGATGAAAACCTGTATTTTATGCCAATTATTTGCATGTATTAATAGGATTTGTTCATCAGAAGTTATTAAACATTTTAGATCAGCTGATGGTTTTGGTCACTGGTGGCAGTTTGGGTCTTTATGGGTTAAAAGGTACAATATGTAGGATTCCATTGAATCTAGGAGTGAGGTTATCATAACCACTAAAAATGCTAAAAATAAATTAGAGGCAGTATCTGGTTTGTCCATTCATTCAGGATTTACTCCCTTTCTAGTTATACATGCCATTATGTCATGTCCATTATCACAGTTGGGTTAAAGGTCTTTAATTGGGTTTATGGAAATCTTCCAAAAAAAAAAAAAATAAAAATTTGTTTTGATTTTGATAGAAAATTTCTAAATGCATTTATTGATCTATACAAATAAATATTTACTGAGATAAAAGAGAAATCATTTCAGATAAAACACATTTTTATATTTTTAGACAAAAGTCTGTGTGTAACATGGTAAAAAAGGACATGAAAATTATGTACTACTATTTTTTCAAAACATCTTTTCATTCATTCTCTCACAGGTAAGTTTTGGGAATTAAAGTAAATATGGGAGGTAGAGTGAACGCTATTGCAAAATCACTCTGGCAGGTTCCACATGTAATGCAAGCGGACACAGTGGGTTACACGCGAAACCTGGAATGAGACTGAGGATTCATGAAAAACCTGCATGTCTGGATTCAAAAAAAGCCACAAAGATCAGCAAAAATAACAGTGTCTTTATTTATAGTGGTATATAAGATCATCTAGAGTCATGTTTTCTGATAAAATGCACTGACACCAAGGTAGCATTTTATGTCTGACTTCTGGTCCTATTTTTAGCCCTGATATCTTATTAAAAATTCATTAATTTTGAAATAGCTCAAAGCAAGATTTTTTTTTTTTTTTTTCATTTATCTGAGGTCATCATTAGGTACATCCTAGGGGGAAATACATCTAAATCTCTCTTATTATTCAGTCTAAAAAGTTGGCAAAGTACCAGGAACCAAAACAAAGCCAGTTTCATTGAAGCGCCTATTGTCCAAATTCATCCCACAGGCCAGATGGAACTTTGAGCAATCCAGTTTTGGGCCAGTAGCCATATGTTTGACACCCTTGCCCTATAGTTTCACTGTCAATACTAATTTGTTTTTGTTTTGTCCGTATTGAATAGGTCTTTAAGTTTCTTTCTTTTGTCTATATCCTCCTGACACCCAGCAATACATTTTTGTCCTCTGTAGGGGACAAACGTTTCATGGTTTTACCTTAAAAATGCTGTCCACTGCAAAGGATAATCCATAAAAACTATAATAAACAAAAGTAATTTAAAAAAAAAAAAAAAGTATCAGAAAAAACTGTTAAATTATGCAGTTTTTGATCAAGACAGTTGTTTAATGCAAAAAAGCTAAAACTTTCACTTTGCTGGTTGTCTGGAGGATATGATTAAAATTAATATGCAGGAGCAGCATTACATAACTGTGAATAAGTATTAATCTGCGTACCTCCTTATTGCTGGTTTCTCCTTCTGCTTCGTAGTCGTCGTTGCTGGATGAGTGATCGATTTGTGCTCGGTCGCTAACACCTCCTCTCCTCTTCTGTCTGTCTTTACTGCATCTGTCTCTGTGATTGACAAGCAGCTCTTTACGCTGAGGCAGCTCTGGGAACACGTCCTCATTATCATCGTCATCATGGTCATCTTCTTCATCGTCCTCCTCCTCCGGAGAAGACTGACCATCCTCTGAGCTGTCATCGATGAAAGCCCGGTGGTCGGTGTAGTCAGAGAAGGTGATGGAGCTCAGTTTGTGTTTTACGATGCAGGGCAGATCCAAGGTTTTCTGACCTGCATCAGGGGACGGAGTGGAGACACCGGAGAACTGTTCCTCTGGAGTTGTAACGATATGGCCATTTGAGAAAAGCTCTCCACTTTTTACACCACTGTCCAGGTCTGTCATGTGGACAGGACGATGCTGAACCACCTGGTCTGACTCTCCTTCTTTGACAGGACATGGGAGCAAAACGTTGGCAGAGTCGTCTCCTATGGAGTTTGTAGGTACTTCATGATGCTGAGACTCTTCCCCCGCAATGACTGACACTCGTCCAGTCTCTCCAAAGTCACTACTGTTATGACAGCCATGTGAAAAATTCTCCCTCAGTTCACATATATCGTGATCTGGCTCCAGTAGTAAAATATTTTGGGTTTCAGAGAGGCGGTCATGGTCTTTGAGATCCACAGACCCATTAGCTGGTGACTCCTGGGGTGAAAAACCCAACCTGTGTGACCCTAAAACTGTCTGAAATTGATGTCCCTCTGAATTGACCACAGATGTAATATCCATTCTTATTTCATCCTATAGTTTTTATCCACAGATATTTGTGCTTGATATAGCGGAGGGCCATCGTTGACTCAGGATGTTGTGTCAAACTGTATTACAAATAACCTGAAGGAAACACAAATGAAAATATGTGAATGGAATGTAACACAAAAGAGCAGAAAGAGATACAAATATATATATATATATATTTCCATGGAGCAGATTTCAATAAAACCAGACTCACTATACATACAGTTGAGCTCATAAGTTCACATATCCTGACTGAATGCACATGGGACGGACTTGGATGTTCCAACATGACAGTGACCCAAAGCACAAGGTCAAGTCTATCTGTCATTGGCTACAGCAGAAAAAAGTGAAGGTGGAGGAGGAGTGGCCTTCTCAGCCTCCTGACCTCTGGGTCTTTGAGCACCTTTGGGGAGGTCTCGAACATGCAAGAAAACCCAAAATCCTACAGGAACTGATGGGTTTTTGTTTTATTTGTTTGGTTGGGGTTTTTTTGCTAAGAAGAATGGGCAGTTTTACCATCGTAGAAAATAGTGCCTCATCCACAACGACCACAACAGCCTTCATCTGTCACTGATGTTAAAAAGGCTGATACAGAGGATTAAGAACTAGGGTACGTCACCTTAAATCGGGGGTCATTTGGATAGATTCTATTATTAGTGTAATTTAAGAAGAGTAACCATTTGTTTGACAATAAATGTCTTCATCCAACCACTAGCCATGAATGAAAGAAAAGTTTGTCTATTATCATTCATATTCTCTAAAATAATGGCTAAAGAATCCTAAATTCTTCTAAGATATATAAACTCATGAGCACAACTGTACTTCCAACTGTATTTCCTTTTATACTCGAATTCGATGGAAGTTGCAAAATCTACCTCAGAGTACGAGCTATCAAGGAAAATGTTTGCTAAGAAATTGAACATCTGGCTCAGGCCTGGCTGTTCAAGTCTGGATCTGTTTCACACACAATCGTGGTGACATCACTGCACAGAGGAATCTGACTGCTCTTCCCCACTAAGTGATTTACTATGTACTCAACACCATTCATCAGGGTAAAAGATGCCCCTAGTCGACTGTTGTTAACATCCCACTCACCCCTTCATTAAGCCCTTTTTAAAAACATAGCTTGGATATGTCCGACACATCCGAGCGACACACCGAAAAACAATAGTGTTACTGAACCGCTTCAGGTGATTATCATCTACAGACTTTCCTCTGAAGATGTTGGATAACCGGGCAACTCAACCAGGAAACTACCAAAATAACAACCGGTAGAGTGGAGTTCCTCATTTCAATCAGCAGGTTTTCCATCGTTTCATTAAAAAAAAAAAAAAAATTGTTTTATAAAGATGTGATGAATTAATAAATGATGTTGGGAAATGCATGATATAACAAATTCTACAAAAGGAAACGTCTGCTAGTATGTTTGCTGGTGAGAAAGCTGCAGCTGGCAGTGCCTTTACCATGGCCTTGAGACACTTTAAACACACAAACATGCATGCGCGCAAACACACTCCTATGCTTTTAGTAGACAAACTGATAAAACAAAGATAGACAAGGACAAAAATTAACTTAGAAATGTTACTCACGGATAGAAACTGCCCTATAAAGCATGCCTGCGTTAGAAAATCAGCACCATAAAATTAAAACATAATATAATAAGCAGATTAAACGCTGTATAGTGCCTCATGTAAACCTGTCCCTACATGGTGGATGTGGACTGAGTCTACAGAAGCTTAAGTTTCCTTCCAAGAAACCCCTCTTTAAAAACAAAAAAGCATATGCAAAGGAGGTCTCATTATTCTCAAATGAATGCAGGGTAGATTTAAATGGAGGAAAGAAGTCGCAGAGCGAAGATGAACTCAGGGTTTTGACTCAGTGGAACACAAGTCATTTAGAGGAGTGGAGAGAGAGAGAAAAAAAAGAAAAAAAAAACATGCAGTGTTGTAGATTTTTCAACAGAAAGCTCCTGAACAAGTCTTCTCACGTTGAAGCATCCTATAGTATAAGTCTCCACTGCTGTTTTCTGAGCTATCGAAGATTATCATAGAGAGAAAGCAGGAGTTATCATCTGTCAAAAAAAAGCAGGTCATCAATGAAACTGTCAGAGAAAAACAGAAAAACTGAACTAAACCACTCACCTGTGGAATGGAAAGAGTCGTCCAAACAGTGTCATTTAGATCATGGCAAAGCAGTGACAGTGAGGGTAGGTGGTGTGTTCCTGAAGGAGCACTGATATGGGTTGGACAGCCCCTCACGCAGCCACACTTATGTCCCCATAGGCCTGTTCTGCTAAAAGCCAAGCTTGTCATCACAGCTATCACCCCTCCTCCTTCAGTGTTTCCCTTGAAGCTGCAGCTATAGCAGTGACTAAACCATTCAGAATATGCCTAAGAACAGGGAGAATGCGTACTTGTTGGGAGATGGAAAGGGGAGGAGAAAAGAGAACAGGGGGAACGGAGGGAGGGGGTGGAGGGCTTGGTGGAGAGAGCGGCAGTAGTTGGCACTGTAAAAGAACAAGGTGAAATGGGTTTGTAGCCCTCACAAAAACAGCCTGTGAGGAACGGCTGACTTCACAGAAGCCAAAAAAAAGAGAGAACTGCAGCCGTTACTTATCACTCCAGAAAATATCAGACTCGGGAATTCTTTCCAGTTAAGGGGAAAGCTGTGAAGAGAAATGATTTAAAGGACAATATTACACATAGATTAAAATGGCAACTTCGCAAGAGGATCTGATGCTGAACTGAATCCAAAAGTGTGTTTTCTTAAGTTTTTATTTGACACTATATTTAGAAACCCTGTCAGTTCAGAGTGTGTAATCTGCAAAGACAGCCCTATACAAACACAACGGCTTCTACTCAGCAGAACACTCTTCTTTTGCAGAGATGCATCGACAAATAAATGATTTATCTAACGAGAAAATATCAAATCATAAGCAAAATGTGCTTTTTGTAATCATCAAAAACTGTTATTTAGGGTAGACTTATTTAGGCAGATGTACAACAGCAGGTCCTTAAAAACAAGCTTCAGAAGCTTCTCAGATTATTGAACAAACAATAAATTGATTTATTCACTCAACTACATCTTTTTTATTGAAGATTTGAAATAACAATAAATAAATAAATAAAAATAAAACAAAGCAAAACAAACAAAAAAAAAAGAAGGGCAGAACTAATGTAAAACTAATGTAATGTAAATTGGGGGTAAAATTGGGGTAAAAGATAGGAGGTTTAAATCACAGTGTGTTACATTCTTTTTCTCAGACCTTTATATACTGATCCAGTCGTAACCTTAGAGAAAAGGTCAGTCGCTCCATGACGGTTTATTTCTTTGACAAGTTCAGTCGAATCATCCTTTTGACTCAACGACGTCTTAGGAGGAAAATAATGCATTTTTTTTCTGGGCAAACCTTTTACATATACGGGAGTATTTTAATTTTATTACTAATACTTTTAAGAGGTGTTTGGATACTTAGGTAGAGAATTAATGTGATCTCTAAACAGTTCTGGGAATCAAATAATGACAAATATATATATTTTTTTAAATTGAATCCTTCTATGTGTATATGATGATGTCTCGGCACCCTGTTAGCACTCCAGTTTTTTATTTTTTTTAATAAGTCTGGTGGTAGTTTGGTCACTCTTAAAATAAGGACAGTTGTGTTCCTTGCTGGAATAATAAATGAAAAAATAAATACTTAATACTGATTAAATATAGCTCAGTATTAGATGGAATTTGTTAAGACGAAGTTAGACTATTTTTTGTGATTAATTCCTTTTTTTCTGTCACCTACCAAGTATCATATCACAATAAATAAGAGGAAAATATTTTGCTTTTGAACAGATTTATGTAGAAACATTTACCTGTATGATGTATAGTTTAATTATTGGTCATATTTTGTAATTCGCAGTGGAAATGTGTGTTGATTGACGGTATTTAAATTTAAAAAAAAAAAAACATAGGAAAATATAATGTTTTGCAACAGACCCTATGCTGTTCCATTATCCATGACATTTATTAAATAAAGCCAATTAATTTAGTTTTATACTAATAAACATAAAGGTGTGCACGCTTGAAAACCCCTGACCTGACCTATCAGGTGCACTACTGCCCCCAGTGGCCTAATTTATCAGTGCATGGCAAAATTTTTGGACAGACGGACGGACGGACGACCATTTAATGACAGTACCCTGCAGCCATTCAGTGTAGTTAAGGGAAATATAGGAACAGATCATGTTTTTACTGCAAACGGAGACATTCGCTATAGCTAACGGTGCTGCTGCAAATGAGAGAAGAGAAAGAAAACCAACAAATATCACAAGTGATGAACATATACAAAAGCAAGAATGTATTTCTGGAAAGAAAGAAAAACCAACATGATAAAAATCACTCTTCACATGTGTTTTTAATCCACCTCAGTATGTATTCTTTGGCGTTTTCTTTCTTTTCTGGTTCTGAACAGAAGCGCCAAGTAATTTCCCTTTGACAACAGTGGTAAACAAAGTCAATTTCAAAAGCAGAAAAACACTACTGTTGAAATCAGAACTAACAAAAGCCTTTTTGTGCTTCGCTGCGAGTCAAAAAACATGTAGGTATACAGCCAAGTGCACCACATATTGGGATTGTGGGTAGAAGTGAGTGAAAGTGAGAAAAGTCATGGAGGGTAACCACGAGAGGGGCATGTCTGAGCAGTGGCTCTTTCATTGGCTGAGTCCTTGTTTATGCTGCTCCTGGGCTCCCCAACAGGGTTCATAGTCTGTAAATTATCCTCGACTTTAAACCATTCCAGGGCTTTATTCGTCCACTTTTTGATGCAGATTCCCCTGTAACAGTAAAGTGTCCAAATAACAACCACAAATTAACACTTGGACTCTGTCTGACCTCTGACCGGAGCAGAGGAAACGAGCGCTGATGGATGCCTCTCATTTCACAAAACATGTTGAAATGTACAGAGTCTCTCAACGCAGGTACAAAGCTTCCTTTTGTTTATGGTTTTTACAAGTCATCTTTAGCCTCCACCCTCAGCTGTAAAAACAAAAGGCACATGAGCTGGTGGACAGCTTTACACGATGACTACAACACACACACACACTGATGCTGTAAATTGTACCGTCACACAGCAACAACACCCTGGTAACATTCGGACGACTGAGAAACAAATCATGACATTATTCTGAAGCATAACCAGGAATTATTGGATTTTTGTGCTGAACATAGCAGGCATACAAAACCAATAAACCCACTGTTTGACTAGTTAGATAAGATGTATGTGTGCTGTGGTTTTAATGTTTCCTGATCTTTTGTTCAGAGCGAGTGACATTCCTGATGTCCTTGTTGGGTATCTGTGTTTACATTTGCTCTATTGTCTAAATGGTCACATGGATAGGTTACACAAGGTACACAAGAGCTTTAGCTTTAGCGGTCAAAGCTAACACAGAGGCCAATTAATTGAAGCGGTTTACTGGACTGTAGTGCGCTGAAGCCTTTGTTGCATCTCTCCATTCACGTTTCCCGCCTCTTCGTCACTCCCCACCTTCAAATAAGCATCAAATGTTCACATATAGACGTGGTTTATCGAATTATAGAATCACTCTGAGCGTGACAGTGGAACAGTTCTGATAAAATGAACTCTGGCCTTGTTGACTTTGTCTGGCAAGGTGACAAAAAAAAAGGGGGCATGCATGCAAAAAGGAAAAAAAAAAAAAAAAACAAGAGTGGAAGTGAGTGTCCACTGTGTGGAAAACTGGAACAACTGGCTACCCTTAATGAATAGCAGCCTTCTTTTTGGCAGATCGAGCTGTGGAGGTGAATAGTCCAAGGCCAGTGGGAGTGAGAACAGCTCGACTCAGACGCAGCTGGATGTTCTCTCAGGCTAACCTGGGAGGCCCATGACCCTGACACACAAAAAAAAAGAAAAAGAAATAACCACTGCCTTATTTGTGCGACAACAGGAAAAACACTCCAACTCTGCTTCCACATGGAAGAGGGAGCGCAATCTGCACCTGGAGGAAGACTGAAATAAAAGAGGACATGGTTTTTGTGTATTATAAGAGGTGGGGGGCTTTGTACTGGATAAACATCAAAGTTTCATGTCTGACTGAAAGACTTGTTGCAGTTCTGGGCGCTGTGCTTCATTTCAAAGACTTTTTTCCCCCCTTGCAGGATTTATAATCTAACCAAGACATCAAAGTTGTATGACTTTGAAGCTTCTGTTTAGTGAAAATTTGGCTATTTAAAGCTAGTATATTGATGCCATGTGATAAAAGTCTGAGCATAAACAAATCAGATTCATACATACAGCTCTCATATGACAAACTGCAATTTTTTCCATTTCAGTTAACCCATAAAGACCCAAAACATCTACTGATCTAATATGTTTAACTCTTTAAAACCTGATGCGTCATCACTGACACACCCTCATATGCAGTTTGGATGGCAGTATTTCTTTCACTGTTTGTGCAATTGGACAAATTCCAATAGTTGTTGTGCTTTATAGTCTATATACGGTCATTACACTAATTTCACTCACACCTGTAGTAGAAGCTAGAGAAAAGTCCTCTTAGCAGTACTATAACATTTAAAATTGAAAATTACTGCTAGATTTTGAAAGTGCTGTGGAAAAAAATAAACGGACTCACAGCATATTTTCCAATATTTTTATAGTAAAAAAAAAATTTAAAACGGGAGACAAACCATTTTAGACTCAGGGTTTAAAAGATTAATATTAGTTGATCCACTAACCCCATCAATAGATGTACATAATTGGTAGGAAATACAATTTGTCATCTTTTCATGGTCGTCAGATATGACCCATTTAGACGTTCAGAGGCTCCGTAGTGAACGTGGAAACAGCGTCATGTGTAACAACATCAATTCACCAGTAAAACCAATAAAGTTTGATAAATAACAATAGACGGAGACAATTAGATAATGACATTTCACTGAAATTCACTTTTTCCTCAGTTTTCTTTTTTATACAACTTTAATTTGGTCTATTATTATGACCAGTTTATTAAATATTGGAAAATATCTGCTTTTTACTAGAAAAATGCTAAATATTGAGGATGTTGTTGTAATAAATGGTGACAAATCAATTAAGAAATATTAAATATATATAGAAAAAAAAAAATCACTTGGGAACTACCACTGGGTTTTTATGGGTTAAACATGTAGAGCGGTTTCCCGCTACAAAGTACGACTATGACAGAAATGTCAAGAAAAGACCAGGGAGACGTGCACAGCGTGCCAAAGCAAACTGCCAGAGATGGCCGACATACCAAGGCCAGAACACAAATCCTCAGCAGGCGGAGGAGCTCAGTGCCAACCCCTCCAGTAAGAAACAAAAGCAAGTGTAAGAGGATATTACTGTTTGTTTTTTGGCTGATTTACAGAGAGATAAGAATGATAATTTTACAGTCTGTTCACCAGTCACTTTAGCTTCAAGGGTGTAAGGGATTAAAACTGACAGAGTTCACGACCCGATCACAAAAGACTGCAACACTTAAGGCTACAAACACACTCAATTAGAAATCGCAATAAAAAGCTGGAAAATATCACTGTGTAGTACAAGATTATAATCATTTTTTGCACGTTTGCCTCTGTTATGGCCCTTTTCCATTTCTGTTTTTGTGTTTAACTTTGTAACTTTGACAGAAACAACAACACTGACTCATGTTTGTGCAAGACATTTGAGGCCTCAAGAACGTTCCTAAAGTACACACAATCATCGGATGCACTGTAAAACTGTGCTATTTCGTGGTTTAATTAGACATCACAGCTTTTTTCAAAAATTACATTTAATTTTTAATAAAAACTGTATTCCACTCCACGATATAAAAATGTGACTATTTTACTTAAAGCTGCAGCAAATGAAATAATAGGGGACCAAAAAACTTAATTTAAAAAAAATATATATGAAATTGACCCTTTCTGCAACTTTCTCTTCTAGGAAAAGAAAAAACTGGGTCACTTAAAATGACTTGTTAAAAAGTGAGAACATATGAAAAGATAAAATCATATGTCCTTGTCGTGTATTTCATATCAACATGTTTTGAGGCTGTTTTTAACTGCATCCACTTCGTTTCCCTGTGAATACTTTTACTTCCCATATGAGTAAAACCAGTGTAGCTCATTATTTTGATGTGACTGGATGATTTTACTGGGTTAGCGAGTCACTGTGTCACAGATGCTTTCAGAATGAACATGACGCACTTTACCTCTAGAAGTCACACATCATGAAATGTCCTAGTCAAGGTTACAGCACTGGGTCATCTCCTCCACCTCAGTGTTTTACACAAGGACATTCATTTAATGTAGTAGGATATATAGGGAATAGAACCCAACCCTGGCAACATAACAGCTGTGAACTCCAGAGCTAGAATGAGCAATATTTTCACTCCTATATCTGGATAAAAGTCAAACCTTAAAATATTAAAACAAAGTTAAATATTATTAAATATATATTAAATATTAACAAAAAAAAAAGTCTCTGCAACTAAATCTAGTACTGCTACATTCATATTCTCGTGTCCCCACAGTGTTCTTTAGAAACAGTAGAATCACATCCAGGTCACATGGTACAGAATAAGTAATTGGTAATTGCAGTGTATTCAACCTTAGTGTGTTAGTGGAGGACGTGACAAGATTGTATTACTGTACTGATTTTTTTCTTTAATTAGTTATGTAGAAAATCAAGATGTGCTGTGGCTCAGTTGGTAGAGTGGGTCGTCCAATGACTGAAGGATTAGCGGTTCAAACCCTGGTTCTGACTGTCTGCAAAGTGTCCTTGGCAAGACACTGAACCCTAAATTGCTCCCAGTAGTGTCTGTGCAGCGGCTGCATAGCAGCTGCCACCCACTGTGTGACTATTAGTTTCAATGTACATATGTGTAATGACAATAAAGGCATTCTAGAAGATCAGTGAAGTTACCATATTTGGTTCCTTGCGAATAAGAAAACAACAACAAAAGAAATAGATATATGAAAAACACATGTGAAGCTGAAAAGAACATGCATTTCAGAACATTAAAAACATCACTTTAAAAAGGTCAACTTCTATCATTATTTCCTTCCTACTGCTGTGTCTCCACTATGGTTGAATGAATTGTACGTCATTTCTGTGAAAAATGATGTCCTATTTCTCTTACTTGAAGCTGTTTTCTGTAAGCTACAAGAGGGTCTGTGGTTGAACGACTGGCTTTTCCGGTGTCCCTCATGAATATT
>JAPSES010000144.1:13775336-13789557 GCA_029822895.1 Maxillicosta whitleyi
ACTTCTGTAAGCACAGTGTGTGCCTGCGTGGTCACATGCTACATCAGGACCTCTTTTTACACATGCTGGTCACATTGAGTTCATACTCAAAAACCGATAGAAGTCACTTTTAATGTGTACCGTGAACAAGGATGCACACACACACACACACACACACACAAATCTGATTTCACCCACAAAAAAAAATCTGAATTGTGCACCAAGACCTGCTGTCTGATGGTAGCCTTTGCCACAACGTATTCAAGTGAATAACGTTAATCAGCATTCCTCAAGCAAACCCATCCATTATTAGGCTTAACCCCCCCCACACACACACACAGCGTTTGGAAAAAATTCTAACATCTACCAATATAAGTCTCAATATTTCTGCAAAACATAAAACAGACAAATCTGAGAACACTGAGTCCTAACTTTTTTCAGCTGTCATTAAGAAATTATTAAGGAGAAAATAATCCAATCTGATTTTTTTTTTGTCCGTTTCAGTACGTACAGAATATGAAGCCCAGATTTATAGGGTTGTGTATTTCAACATCTTGCTGTGCCTATAACACTCGTATCTGTGTCATTCTTACATCTATAATTTAAGTGTTCTAAGGTCTCACACTTGCCAGTTGCAGTTAATCAGAATACCAAATATTTCTGCAACACCCCTGAGAGCTTTAGCTTCTGGTCGTCAGCAGATGTTCATTTGGGTTGATAATGAGAGTGATTTCTGCCAGTACGGCATAAATATACGATCATTAAAAAGGTTTTTTTTTTTTTAAGTGCTGAATATTAGCAAGAATTAGTCAGTGCGTGAATTCCTCAAACTGAATTTAGCCAAGTTTACACCCTCAGAATCAAAATTTCACACACACACACACACACATAATATTGCACCTTTCAAATGACAACAAATAGCTCTGATGTTCGGCCAAAGATGCCGGTGAGTTAGATTGTATGAACTACATTTATTTACTCTGATGAGCTGGAGGATTTATGTGACCACTAGAGGGAGTAGTGAGTCACTCTGTTGGTCTCCCATCTAACACCAAGGGGCCTTTAACCAAAGTATCAGAAAGTGACCAGATGGGATGAGAACCATGAAGAAACAACTTTTAGTCACAAAGAAAAGTGACAAAGTGATGAAAGTTGGATGCACTGTTGGACACAGCTCTGAATGAACCGAATGGAGTTTGATGGTGAAACGGCACAATTTATTCTACATTGATGAGGCAGATGAAGTCATGTTATTATGGGATGTCATCTTTGCTAAGTTGTCGATCCATGGTTCAGACTAAACTGCTGTCAGTTCTGACCTTGTTTAGATGATTTTAAGACAAAACAAAATATTTTTATTATGATTATTTTCATTATTATTATCATCACCTGTAGGGAATCATGGGTCACAATAACATACCTTCATAAGCCTCATCTTCAAACTCATTGATGTAGAAGAAATTGTGCCATTTCACCATCAAACTCCATTCTGTTCAATACTGATACCTGGGGACTGAAGTTTGTAAATTGGCTCCTGTTTTTTTTAACTTTATTTCCCATCATGCAGCGTGGTACTGCACTTCGTCAATCGTCATGGGCAACGCAATGTGAATGTAGGTTTATTGTATTCCAAATGTATCAATATTGCCAAAACTATTGGTCCTATTAACTTGCCAAGACAATTAATGCAAAAGTGGGCCTGTTCCCCAAATGTAGGAACCAAACTGGCCAAGTAAAAACATGTCAGTTTCTCAGAACTGTGCAAACACACACACACACAGAGAGAAACTTCCCAGTATTATGTATTACATAGATATTTGTTAATTGATACAGTCTGGATAGATAGCGTTGATTCATTAATGATTTTGGTCCCAAGTGTGTTCTATCAAAGGCCTTCCTCCTGCTGTTGAGAGTTTAAAACATCAGTACTACACAGAAGCCCTTTAAGTGATAAATTAAAGTATTAAATATGATTTGATGAAAACCAGCCTTAAGCTGCTTTGATCCGCTGAAAACGTGAGTGCATGTAAAGTTTTGACTGTTTGATTGGTTCACAGACTCCTGCTGTCTGACACATCCAGGCAGCACATCCCAATAACCACATGACAAGATACCCAATCTAAGTTAAGAGCTTTGAGGACATTCCCCAACAATGAGTGTTGCCGGAGAGTAAAAAGACGTCATTTTGTGTGATCATAAAGGAAGGGATGTACACGTCGAGTGAAATAATAGAAAATTATACGACTGTACAATACATCCACAGCTCATGTCTCTGTGATTACAGTGAGACACGAGTGGATGAGAGGTGAAGCAGCTTGGCCTTTCATGTGACCGGGGAATTGCCTCGGAGGGACGAGGCAACAGGCTGTCTCCATTACACACACACACACACACACAAGCTACAAATTAATTCACTCCAACAACAACCCGTGTCCTCACCTGCTGCAACATGCTCTACCAGCAAATGCAATCACCCAGCGAATTCCTTCCGCTCCGGGCTGTGAGGTGGAGGGTTTGTGGGCTCCGTGTTGTGATTGTGATGTGTAATTGACAGGTATGAATCCAGTGTCTGAGGAAGAACGTCCCGCCTTTTCACTCCTCCACTGATGTCGGACAACAAACATGTTTGCTCTGAGGGACGTGAAAAAACATGCAAAGATGACAAGGTAGATCAAAAAAGACAGGGCAATTCATTTGGTTAAAGACACGGCTGTGTGCAGCATACTGTTTATTTATATGGTTCAACAATTTTTGGTTGAATTAACTTAAATGGTACCTTCAAAGCAAGCGAGGGAACACATTTGTGCTTGAAGTGTCAGCTAATGTGACTGTTATTTACAACAACACAAAAGGAATGTAGAGGTTTGTATTGTTGGTACTAAGACGCAGTAGTAGCAGTTTATATTTTATACCAGTGTTTTTGTGCACCAGCAATTTTTTATACGATTGTTTTGTTGTTGTCAAATTGGGGTTTTTTTAATAGCTACTGCAGCAAAAACAACTTCCCCTTGAATCAAACATCTAACTTGAATCTTAAATGTGCATTGTGACTAACTGTAAGTCTCTCCTGGTTAGTGATGATGATACAAACGAACCAAAGTTACAAAAGTGGGCGTGAAGCTCCATGAGAAAAAAAAAAATATTGTGATCGATGACAAACGAGGTCTCTGTGTAGATTATGTCATCGGTTCATTCAACGTATCACTTTCACATAAAAGCCTTTGAAACCTAACACTGCACTGGTTGTGTGTGTGTAGTCAGCTGCGTGAAATTAAACAATAGAAGTAACAGGAGAAGAGTTAAACAAGTCGAGGTAGTAGTTTAGGAGTAGCAGCAGTCTAGATTATTATACACACACACAATTGGTGCCATTAAAAAATGCACAGGTTAGAATAAAATGTATATTTGGAGATGTATTAAATTAACTGGTTTGGGGTTACCTTCATATTAAAGAGGGAAGCATTGGTCAGAATGAATTGTGGACAAACGTTTATTCAGTAACTGAAAACAGGTACTCAGAAATGTAAAGTGTCATCATTCCACCTCTAACTTCCAAACATGCAGTTGTACCCAAAGTCTATTATATAATGTCCAAAAATGAACAAAGCATGCAATAAGCTGACAGGAACTGTAAATATTGTCGTTGTGTTTATTACATTTTTGTGTGCCTGCTCTACCTCATAGCCGGTTCTTGTCATTGTATAAAGATATTATTATGAGTCACAAGTTGAGGCATTTTGAGCTGGTAAAAACATCTTGGCGTTTTTTTCTTTGTTGACCACACCTAAAGTTAACAGTTAAGCATGACTATGGACAAGAGATTCGACTCATTGTCTGACATTAAGGCAGAGGTGGGCAGCTCCAGTCCTTGAGGGCCGGTCTCCTGCATGTTTTAGATGGTTCCTGTTCCAGCACACATGATTCAATTAATGATCAGCTCGACATGTAGCTCTGCAGAAGCCTGATAATGATGGAATGGCTTCGAGGTGTGAAGGAAGAAGGAAATACCTAAAACATGCAGGATACCAGCCCTCGAGGACTGGAATTACCCACCCCTGCATTAAGGGATTAGTCCAAATGTTGACATCGCACACATCTGGAATTAATATATATATATATATATATATAAATAATAATACAGCTGTTAACTGTGTTACTCATCTTATGATCCAACATATACAAAATAGGTACTTGAGATAATTATTTATTGTAAATTACACCACATTTGGCGTAAGTACCCTGTGTGTATTCCTTGGGGTCAGATTGAACTCATTCCACTGCTTTTGCCTACAAGTTGTGGAAGGGTTAAATGTATTTTACACCTGTTCATGACTTGAGTGACATCATGGGTGACTGTATGCATGTGTCAGTTATTGAATTTTTAACTGATTTTATTCCTACTACATTTCAAAATAAAATAAACGTCATTGTCATTGCATAACTACTGTAACAGAACAAAATTGCGAGTAAAACACACACACCAATTATAAGCAGTCAAGAATTAAATACAAGTAAAAAAAAAAAAAATACAAACAAAATCAAGTTCATTATCAATAAAATGTGGATGTGTACAGCTAATGTCCAGGCTTTTTAAGTCGAGTACAAATAATAGAATTGCCCGTCATGTTTTCTTTTGACCGGCAGATGGCAGCATTAACAGCTTTAATGAAGCCTTGAATACTGAAGAGAAGAACAGGGCAGGAAAGACCCAGTGATTCATGGGGCCTGTTTTACTTACTTTTCACAACGAAATTATTGTTCCCAATCTGCAACGCATTTAAATGTCAACATGTTTTAATTCAGGTCAATTTTGCGTGAATTTGTTATCAAATGCGTGAAAGAACGCCATGAGCTGTAACAGACTGTGCACGTGCTGTTACACCTGAGGCTCAAGTCAGTAATTAATTCTTCTCTAATCTTCACTCTGCTTTGGGGAGATTTCTCCTGCGCACCTGGGTCGAACCTTCTTTTTTTCTTATCAGCCTACAAGTACAAAAGGCCTTCCCATTAGGTGCTGCACTAATCCCCATCCAGCAGCCGGCTTTAATACTCTTGCATACACACACCCTCATGGGAGAACAGTCCACAGTCATGGAGACAGAGCCTGGAGCTGCCCGGTAGCAATGCAAATCAGAGACAGATGGAGAGGCCGAGCCAGACACAGCAGTGGAAAAGAAAGAAAACTAAACAATAAACTGTTTA
This sequence comes from Maxillicosta whitleyi, assembly GCA_029822895.1. Taxonomy (NCBI): domain Eukaryota; kingdom Metazoa; phylum Chordata; class Actinopteri; order Perciformes; family Neosebastidae; genus Maxillicosta; species Maxillicosta whitleyi. The sequence continues at coordinate 13,780,518 of JAPSES010000144.1, forward strand.
AGCTAAAGAGTCATCCTTTCTGTCATTAGAAACAATGTCATAATAATAAATATAGGAGTCTGTGCACCCTTCTGCAGAATGTTACCTTTCAAGCAAGGGTTACCAACGCTGGTCCTGAAGATCTACTATTCTGCATGTTTTTCAGGGATGTCAAACTCAGCTCCTCGAGGGCCAATATCCTGCATGTTTTAGCTTTATCCCTCTTCCAGCACACCTGGAAGCCGCTACACCATTATCAGGCTTGTGCAGAGTATGATGAAGAGGCGATCATTAATTGGACCAGGTGGGCTGGAAGAGAGAAAAAGCTAAAACATGCAGACAAATAGGTTTCAGATGGATCCCTCTTCAAACACACCTGATCCAAATAAGCCTATCATCAAGCTCTGCAGAAGCCTAATAATGACCATCAGTTGTACTAAAATGATGTAGGATAGTAGATATCGAGGACCAGGGTTGGTGACCTCTGCTTTAAAGCAAGGGCGTCAAACTCATTTTAGTTCAATGGTCATATCCTCTGAAGTGGGCTGAACCAGGAAAATATAATAAAAATGTCTATATGTTTTATAGTGAAACAAGTAAAAATACATGATGAAAATGTCAACATTTACAAGTGATTTTTTTTATTTCCAAAAAACAAAAAATGTCTTTCTTGGCTTAAAAGCTATTCTAAGAAATCCCAAATGCATCAATCAGTCATGTGTGAAGTATTTCTGATTGAAAACTAGTCTTAAAGCTAAACATTTATCCTTTCCATCATTAGAAACAGTCAAAATAATAATAAAAAAAAGTTCCGGATAATAATTTGTATGTAGTACTCACCCTTCTGCAGAATCCTGTCACTTTAAAGCAGGGGTCACCAGTGCTGATCCTCAAGAGCTACTGTCCAGTGTATTTCAGATGAATCCCCAACACACCTGATTCAAATGTTAAGCCCATCACCAAGCTCTGCAGAAGCCTGATAACAACCGTCAGGTGTACTGGAGCAGGAAAACAACTAAAACAGGGGTCACCAACCCTGGTCCCAGAGAGCCACCACCCTGCATGTTTTAGACGTTTCCCTCTTCCAGTACACCTGACAGTCCTTATCAGGCGTCTGCAGAGCTTGGTGATAGACTTAACATTTGAATCAGGTGTGTTGGAAGAGGGATACATCTAAAACATGCAGGATAGTGGCTCCTGGGGACCAGGGTTTTAAAGCAAGGGTGTCAAACTCTTTAATTCAGGGACCATATCCTCACAGTTAGATCCGAAGTGGGCTGAACCAGTAAAATAATAACCTATAAATAATATCCAAGTCCAAGGTTTCCTCTATGTTTTAGAATGAAAAAGGTAACATTACATTATGAAAATATTCACATCTACAAACTATCCTTTAACACAGTGTGAATAACTTGAACAACCTGGAATACGTGCAATTTTAAAAGATTGTGTTCAAAAGAGTGAGATTGCATCGCAAAAAAAATGTTGACGAAAAAAAATCACGTTCCTCGTAATCACTTGGCCCTATTTTCTCTTATTTACTATCAGTGCGCTGTCATGCTGCTGACTGTTGCGCATTAGTCAACAACTTTTTTCAGCAGTGAACCAGGTAAATAGTGTCATCTTGCGGCAGTGCACAGAGATATGAAGAGAGAGAAACTAGGGCCAAGTGATTGTGATGTGTGACTTTTCATGGACATTGGTTTGTGATGCAAATAATTCGCTCTTTTGAACACAAGTTTTTTTTTTTAGAAGAAAAGCGTTTTATTTCCGTGACTCTGCAAACTTGCCGGACTAGTTTTGGACCAGAACTGGGTTCACGGGACACTGTCAGGGGGTAGTGTGGATGTACTACATGATGACGGGGATGTCATATAGATTCATGTCAAAAATCCAGAGCTATCACTTTAATGTTAAAGCTAATGGACTGAAATAAGGCATATATAAATAAAACAATTACTAAAATTAATTTGTGCGCCTGCCAACCTCTGCTCTCCTCCGGTCATGTTAGAAAATGATTTTCTTTTTTGCTCTTATTGGGTAACATACAAAACAATACAAATAAATAAATGAAATAAACAACTTGACATCAATAAATAAAATGCCAAAAAAAAAAAAAAAAAAAAAAAAAATGCTAAATGAGTTTCTCTTGAATTTAAGCTTGCTGGCCCATAGTGGGCGATAGTGCATTACCCTCCTAAAACCACATGGAAAAAAAAGAGAGAAGAGTTTATTTGAGTAGGGTGGATTATGACTTCCTCATTCTAGGAGAAACAAAGCAAAGTAGCTCAGATACTGAATGTGTGCACCACTGGTAAAAATGTAAACAAACATGGCACATAGCCGAGAAAAGTCGGTAAAGACTGTTTTCTGGGGTGAAAGGGAAACACATTTCATGATACAACAAATTAAAAGTCTCAACATCCTCCATTTGCTTGACGGGAGAAAACACAGCTACAGCTAACACTCATTTATTCTGTCCTTCAGAACGTCCGAAACAAATCCGGATGTTTCTAAAGTAACCGGAAGTGTACGTCTTACGTCATAACGTCTACGTACAGCAGCGGAAGTCAATACTCTGAAACAAGAGTTTTTCTATTATCGCATTTCTTAAGTGCATGTAAACGCGTCGCATTGATTATTATCGGATTTTATGCTGACGTCAACGGGCTCAGTGAGACAAATGACGTGTTTAAAGCGGTTATTGTTCTGTAAAGTGGTTCAAACAAAGGTTAGCAGGTCGTTTAGTGCACCTTCTATCTCCTGCAGATGCTTCCACGCTGAACTAGTAAGAACTCCCTCTGGCTTTTCACAGACTCATATTTTAACTCAGACATGTGTTAGTATTGGACTCACCTCCTGATCCTTGCACCGCGCAGGTAAGACAGGACTCCCGTGGGCTTCCTGTGGTTCATCACAGCGATTATGTGTGTGATCTCCCACCCAGCCATAGGTTCCCCATGGGCAAGTTCCCACGGGTGTTCCACTTTTTACTTAAAGACCAGGTCATTACAGAGAAACAGGTAAGTGAGCAGCTCTGTCCACTTCTATCTGATCTGATATTTTCAACCACACAACAGGAAAAATCCTTGTTAGTAGCAGAAAATGTGTAAAATCTCACATTTAGCTGTTATTCTCTCCCTTGCAGTAGATGTGGATCCCACAAATAGCCTCCAGAAATTTACTAAGCTGTGTACACACTGATGAATACCTGAACAACTTTATAAATGGGACAACAAATGAGCAAGAGCAAAGGAGGACAGGATTCCCCTGGAGCCAAGGCATAGTGAAACGCTGTCGATATGAAACAGGTGTGGAGAAGAACATCCAGTCCAGTTCGAACTAGACCAGGGGTGTCACACTCATTTTAGTTCAGGGACCAGATACGGCACAATGTGATCTGGCATGGACTGGACCAATAAAATAATAGGTATTATAACCTGAAAATAATAATCCAAATGTTTCCTCTTTGTTGTAGTGTTTAATTGCATGATGAAAATGTGAATAACCAAATACAACCTGAAATTTCTTAAGAAAAATCCAAGTGAAATTTGACCAATATTATGGCCCAGCTTATTATTAACACAACTTTCAGATCACAGTGGGGCTACACATTGCAGAAACACTTTGGAATTGTGAAATAGTCTGTTAATGTAAATATCATAGTGTCATATGATATCATAATGTAATTTTACTTTTCCCATTAAACAAAGAACATTTAGAGTTGTCATTATTTCCTGTTTTTTATGCTGTTATTTTTTTTAACCTTGCCATCACATTGGACTGTATGTGATCCCTGAACTAAAATAAGCACAAAACCCTTGACTGTTAATAGTTTTATGCATCACAAATTCATCTCATGGGCTGAATTGGACTTTGGTTTGGACTAGACAGCTCACCTTATGTTGAATGTTTACATGACATTCTCTCTTGTTGACAGGCGGGACTGTTCTAGCTGCTGAAATAGCTCTGCAGAGGGGGATGGCCTGCAGCACAGCCGGAGGGACTCATCACGCTTTTCCAAACTTTGGTTCAGGATTCTGTCTCCTGAATGACTTAGCAGTTGCAGCCAAGTTTGCAATGGACAGCTCATCACCCAAGAGGAAAGTTCTGATTGTGGATCTAGATGTGCACCAGGTAGAGTTACGCCAGCAACTACGACTGTTGTAGGATTCACAATATACAGTGGCAGAAAAAAATATCAGACCATCCTTGTTTTCTTTAATTTCTTGTTCATTTTAATGCCTGGTACAACTAAAGGTACATTTGTTTTGACACGTATAATGATAACAACAAAAATTTCTTATAATAAATAATGTTTTCTTGATAAAAACCAAAATCACTTCAGTTCTTACATCAATATCTATGACAAAAACTGTGCTTTTAGAAATTCCATGTTGTCTTTTTGGTCTGTTTTAGTCACATGACACACACAGGAGTTAGTATGTAATGCATATCCATTGTTTTGATGATCTAATAATTATTTCTGTAACTGTAACCCCTCTTGTGCACTCAACAGGGTGATGGCACAGCATTTATTTTTAAAGAGGAGCCAAGTGTCTTTACTTTCTCAGTGCACTGTGGGAAAAACTTTCCACTCCGTAAACAACAGAGTGACCTCGATGTCAGCGTAGAAGATGGTCTTGAAGATAAAGAATACCTCTCCACAGGTGTGGCATGAGCTCAAAAGTCAGTTTTAAGTTTGTATTTTTCACCTGAGACAAAAATAAATAAAAGAATGCAGAGCAGTTTGATTAAAATGAAGTAAAAATATGTGTATCTGTCATCAAAAATGGTATCAACAGTTGAAGCTCATCTTCCCTGGCTCTTGGAGAGTTTTCGTCCAGATCTGGTTTTGTATGATGCTGGTGTTGATCCTCATTGGGACGATGAACTGGGCAGGCTCCGTCTGACTGACCAAGGTGAGAAGTGACTTTCACATTCTCCATTATTAGATTCTTTACAGACACCCTGGATGACTGTGAGTATCTCATAGGACTGTACCAAAGAGATCTATATGTAATGAAGACGGTGGTGGGCAGAGGGGTTCCTGTCGCTGCTGTGATCGGAGGAGGTTACTCCAAAGACATCGATAAACTGGCCCTCAGACACTCCATCGTACACAGAGCAGCGGCTCAGGTACAGGAAATGGCTTATGACTGTTGATTCAAGTAACATTTCTACAAATACACACACAGATCATTAATTGTTTTAGAGAAAATGAATATGATCTACTTTTCAGGTTTGGAGGGAGTGTGGAATGTGAAACCTTTAATTCCCTACGACACAAGAGCCTCAATGGAACTGAGCCACAGGAGTCAACCAGCATTAAAACATAAATTAAAATGACTAATTTTAACAAAAATATCCTAAATGTCTATTTTGTGTCTTATTTTATATCTCAATTCCAACATAAACAACACATTTTATATGGTTTAAATTTACAGCTTTGGAAATACTAATTATTAGTAGTACCTTTTGAGTATTAAGTCTTCTTGCATTGTTTTAAAACATCAGATGCTTTTTAGTTTAAGAACATCTTCATTTAGTTTTGGTTTATTGCATTTTTATGGGATAGATTTTTACCTCACATTTCTATGTGGGAAACCTTGATGTCATTTTTGTAATACATGATGATAGTGGTTCATTTGTTTCCAAAGCTGGATGTGTATATACACAACAAACCACATACTTGTAACATATTGAAATGAGAAATTCAATTTATTAGTATTATTATTGGATTGGAGATTATTCTACTGTAATTATAAGAGCAAACGATTATATATATAAAAAAAACAAACATGTATGAGCAAGTCTTTTGTTTTTGGTACATAACTGTAAAGTTGGTGGTCTAATGTTCAAATATTTGCAGCTTATCACTACATATCTAAGACCCACAGTAAAGATATCATTTTATACAAGTCAAATACTTCAGCAAGAATATTTTATTTTGGATGGTTGCTGTTATTGGTTATAGTCGCTAACATTAAACTTCTTATAACTACTAAATATTTTATTAACTAATTTTTATTGAATGTTATGAGTCAAAAATATTAAATGAATGTATGAACAAAAATCAGTAAAACAGCACAACATTCATGAACCAAAATATTTAATAAAGAAAAATAAAATCAGAAGCACTTACATTAGTTCATATGAGACATTAAGGTACCAGAGTTACCACACAAACTGTACGGATAAGGATATGCACCTTCTTTGGCACAACAGATACAGAAAACCAGTATGTTTCAAGTTTTACCTACATTTATGTCGTTCACTGATAACAAGCAGCGACATACCTGCGGTACAGTGCAATGTATATTCACAGTATATGAGGCAGGTGATTGGGCTAATCACACTAGTGTCATAGTTCAGCTAGATTCTTTGAAATACAAGACAGTTACACAGAACTACTACAAATAAAATCCAGCACACACTGGAAGCACATCCTTCGAAATGGAGTAAAACACGCCGAGCAGATGGTACAAATGTCGGACTATATTCTGCACAAGTGCAAGCTCGTCTTACAATAGCTTCATGACAGATTACACATAAGCAGTTTACACAAAACCCTGCCAAGAAATTCAGAACACGTACTGCCTCTAGTTCCTCATATGTGAGAACATGTACCAGTAAAACCAGGCAGGTGAAGACACAGCAAAAAAGAAAGTAAGAATCCAGTGTAGTCAATGCATTAAAAACATTTAAGATGGAAGAGTATAGTGCGGTCACATAAGGAATAATAAAAATACAGAGTCCAAACAGTGCATTTGTTAATATTAACCTTCCAGAAATACTGCTTCAAAAGGGTTAAAATCATTTACTACATTTTAATAAAAACAAAGACATTACGCCAATAGAAAAACACTGGATTTTTGGATAGTGCTTATCAGACTCCTGTAACGAAACAAAAATACTGTAAAAATGTGGTTTCATTTAACTGTAGCCACTGTTAAACACTGCTGACTGCCTTTGTTGGAGAAGCTGTTGAAAAAAAACAACTAATTTCTCAAATGTAAAAATGTACAGAAATAAATAGAACAAAATAAAAATGACAAATGTCTACATCCAGAATGGCAGATGCAGTTGCTGAGTGTCATCAGTCCAAAAATGCAGATCTTGGCATCAACTGGTGATTTGTAGTTTACATTTACAGTTGTTTTATTCCATTGAACATGGATTCAGTGCTAAAACATGAGGCAAAAGGTGAAGATGAAAACCAGTGAAAAGTCATATTTTCCAGAGCTGAACCTTCTCCGCCACCACACACCAGTTGGCGTGATCGAAGTAGGTGTGTTTGACGTGAAGCTCTTCGACGTGGTTCTCTATGAGCTCTGCCAGTTCTCCCTCCCTGAAGACGTGATAGTACCTCAGACAGGATCCTTCCACCTGCCCCTCGCTCCCCTGAGGATTCCGTGTGCTTTCCAGCTGCTCTTTTCCCTGCGGCTCTCCGTCACTCTCGTCTCCAGACTGCGTCAGGTGTCCCTTCTGGAAGGAGACGAGGTCTGGCAGCGCCAGAGCGCCGCACTCCTGGGCTAAAGAGACGGGGACGCTCTGGCTTCCCGAGCTGTCGGCGGCTGTGTTTTTGCCCCCCCCGGGGCTGTTCTGCTCTTTGTGCCCATCTGTGACCGAATCAAAAACGTCCTCTTCTGATCCGATCACAGACGGAGGAGAAAAGAAGTTTGACACCTGCTTGATAAGGCCTCGTCTCCTCCCACAAACACCTGCCCTGTTCCCTGTGTTTTCTCCCGGGGGTGAAGATAAAGTGCTCAAATCTCTGGAGGACGAGCGGGAGATGGCGAGGCTTCCGAAATCGAATACGGAATCCAAAGACCTGGAGAAGAACCACAGTCTCTGGGTTCTCTGCTGTGGTGTGGAGCAGGTCAGTTCTCCTTCGTCTGCCACAGAGGATGTGCTTCTAACCTTTCTGTGCTTATCACTGTTGTCTATGGCTTCGCTCACGCTCTGTGCCGTCGCCCTCCTCCTGGGTTTGGAGCGTTCCCCGCTGGAGTTGGAGGGAGAAAGGGGGTTTGGGTTCCAGGGTACAAAGATGTCTTGCTTCTCAAATTTACGACGTTTCTGCTCCATGGCCCACACGTAGATCATGATGCGTCCGCCCACTCGCAAGGTGCGCGCCATCTCCTTTATTGCTCGGATACGTCGCTCTTTGGTGGACAAGTGATGGATGACTGTAGCAAAAATATCAATTTGTTAGAGCTGAGTAGGCTGTGGAAGCAGCATTTATAAATGATGCCGTGTCACATTAGTCCCACATATTGTACGCTGTGAATGGCACACGCACAAAAAAATTAATAGTGTGGGTGTTAATATGTCATATTTGGTCTAATAACACTCTTTGTTTGGGGGACACACATGAATTACTCTCCACTGTTGTCAAGGCAACAGCTGCATGTGGTAAATTGATATTTATCATTATTATGAGTTTAATTATTTCTAGGAAAATAGGAACTGCGGTCTTTGAGCTTCATGCATACAGAGGGAGTAGTTTGTTAATGATGGGGGGGATTTGGAACGACCTGAACTTTAACTACCTGCAATCGAGAGCACGGCGTCGAAGCAGCCGTCTCTGTAAGGCAAATGCAGTCCGTCACACATCTGCACCTCGTGTCCCTGGCTCCAGGCAAAGTCCACCAAGGGTCGACACACATCACACCCCAGCTTGAACACCTCCTTATTAATGTGGAGATACTTGCCATTTCCACAGCCTGCCAAGAAACAACACACAGCTATAGTAACACAAATGAGCAACAACAGTGTCTAACAATAAAAATACAGTAACTACATTTCAAAGATAAAATACTACGAAGAAAGACACATTTCCCTGTTTTGTTCAATTTAGGAGTCTCTTAAACATGCTTTATTTATTTATTTATTTATTTTACAACATTAGATTTTTCATATCCTATCTGCACTTATTTGAGGAAATTCAATTATATAGACCGTGTTTGTTAACAAACTCACATGTAGCTCCCACGTGGGTATTAATAGTTCATTGTAAAAGTTTGTTTAGTATGATATTTAATTATAAAATCCACAAGTG